>CM054113.1:169781336-170081336 GCA_028673005.1 Tanypteryx hageni
CGACGGGACGGGGTTATTGGAATACGGAGCGATGAGATATTCATCGGAATAAGGGATGGGGAGGGTTTATTTCTAGCGGTGGAGAAGTTTTTAAGGGGGGGTCCATTGGTATACATATATATTTTTTCGGGAGAAAGTTTTCACCCTGAAGGGAATTCAGAAGGATGGCCCGGATTTGATGAAGGGGATGAAAAGAGGAGAGGGAGGAGGGTGCTTTTGGAGACATGCGTGGGTAAAGAAGATAAAGAAAAAACCTTAAAAATAAAGGAGGGGCGACGGAGACACATTTCCAATGCCCCGAAGGGATGTTTGGGTAAGGGGAGAGATGGAGGGAGGATGGAATATGTAAGATATGAGAGAGAAACCGATTCGAATGAAAAAGAATTTCGTACGCCGGTGGATTGAATGAAGGGAGGGAGGTATGGAGAGAGGGGGGGAGAGTAGTGAAGAGGTGGAGGAAGAAGGGTAGAGAGAGGCGCAGGGTTTAGGGGGAGATGAGGATGGGAGATGGAGAGTGGAAGGCTAAGTGGAGGGAGGATGTGGAGAGTGGAGGAAGAGTTGTGGGAGGGAGATGAGGAGTGGAAGGATGGATATAAGGAGTGGAGGGAAGGAGGTGGGGAGTGGAAGAGAAAGTGGAGGTAGGATTTGGAGAGTGGGGATGAAGGGAAAGTGTGGTCAGAGGAAGATGGGAATCAAAGAAAATTGGGAATATGGCGATATGGTATAGGAAATATAGGAAGTTAGAGGAGAAAAATGAATGGTGCAGGCTTAGGAGAGGTGAAAGATGTTAAGAAATGGGGGAAAAGGAGGAGAATACGGGAAGAGAGTGCGTGGGGAATGAAGAGATGAGTTGACCAGATGAAGGGAAGAAGGTTAGGGTGATGAGATAGTACATTTGAACGGGGAGAGTTGAGGACGAAAGGAAAAGGAGAGATATATGACTTAGGGACTCGAATTTCCGCTTCTCTTTATTTATAACGATATATAAGACTCAAAATGGAACCAAAAGAAAACGATTTCCTCTTCCTCCCCTCTCTCTTCCACTTCTTATAACTCCGCCTTCCAACGTCGGTCAAAAGAAGTTTTAGTTTTTGGGCGCATTAAAAGGAAGTAAATCGAAAAAATATTTTTAAAAGTGTGACCGCCCAATTCTTTCTCTTCACCTTTCACTTTTCACGGCAAGAGAATAACCATCCGAGTTTTTCTTCAATGTATCTTATTTTGAGATGAAAAGATACGAAGACTTATTTTCTTGCCCTTAAAAATTCGTGATTCCATCACACTTTTCTCGACTCTTTTCCTCTTTACCCCCTCCCTCTCTCTCTCTCACGACCCTCCACTCTTTCTCACCCTTTCTGTTTCCTTCCATTCTTCCAACATTTTTCTGATATACAAACACACAAAATCCGATTTACCTGATGCCGCAGGATTGAGCCTATTCCGACTGGTCTATATGCTCATTTACATGTACCATAGTACGGAGTTTCTCAACCAATTGGACGCGAAGTCTTGAAAACAATTATTATAAAACATTTTATCAACAAAACCTTTGCAATATGTAATGTCCTTAAAATTCCCATTAATGACTAATATAACAATAAAATAAATTTAATGTAAAAATTAACGTCTTGCTTAAGGTGGGGGTCTTGTTTTTATCATAATTGGGCCCGGGTTATTGACAACAAGTTTGGTGTGATGTGAGATGCAGAAGATTGAGAATTGCTGCCATAGTATACACATATGAAAAATCAAGTAAACATTAAGAAAGCAAAAAAACGCTTAAAAAGAAATCTTATTTAATAATAAAGTAAGTTTACAGGTCAAGTAATAATGCACTTGGTGTTAACAACTTTATTATTTATAAGACAAGTACATACAGCACTTAAGTATACGTAATTCAGTCCAGGAAACTTTCAAGTTATATTAAGTTTTTAAAATTCCACTTCGTAATAATTTCACTTCATTCACCCAGCTCTTCACCTGACCATGGTTTCGTTGCACTGCAACATCAATCGGTCGTAGTAAGAAGAGCTAATTTAACAAAGAGAAATTTTTACGAAGTGTATACATCCATTCGTTTATGAAGTGAATCAATTTCAAGAGCTGGGCCTTTTCTTATTAGTTTTATTTAAAATGCCAGTTATTCATTATCCGATATTCGGGAGATTGCTCCATATCCGCGGGAGTTTCGTTCCTGGGAAACAGCGCGAACATAGAAACAGTGAATACAGATGCTCATAGCTTATGGGAAAAATGGGGTTAGAGGAGTGAACTTCTTTCCCTCTTCTCACACTTTTCTGAGCAATAATTTCACTTCCTTTGCGTTTTGAGGACAAAATTTAATCAAACTTCTGTGCGAAATCTCAAAAATATTGTATAAACTACGGTTAAGTATATGCGTGCGAAGAGAGATGGAGACAAACAGAGTACCGCATAATATGGGAGTCTCGTTCCCAGTCCGCTACCTAGTCTTTCTTCTTCATATTCCTCATTTCTCCTTTCTCAAAATGACTTCTTTCCCTCACCCCTCTCATCCAACCGCCATTTTTCCAAACTTAACTTCACAAACCACGTACTACCATCAGACCTAACGATGATTCTACACGCAGAAAGTATTATTTATTTATTCTGGTTTGCAAAAGATAATGTACGTTTTATTAAAATTTAATGCATAAAAGTTTATTGTCTATTTTTTATTTTTAAATAATGTCTAGCGAATTATTTCCTCTCTCTCTCTTCATTTACCCGACCTTTCCTCTTCTTCACTAATACTTATCTCATCTCTCTCCATCTCCCCCACTACTTACCCTTCTCTCCTCTTGCTCTTAATATCAAGGATCTCGAAAATTTCTCCGAGTGTTTCTCCGAGGACACTTTTACTCCCTCTCTTTCTCTCTCGCGTAAACTGGGGAATTCTGAGGAGTCGTTTCGCGCATGCGCAATTATTATTTCGAGAGGAAGAGGGGTAGGGAGAGTCCTCGCAGTTTTATTTTTCTCGCGGTAAATTTTTCGTTCATTTTCTTCTTATATTTTTCTCTCTCTATGGGAGGACGACCCTTCGTCCAGCCCCCGAGACACCTCTTTGCACTTTAAGAAGAAGTGAAGCAGATTTCTCCCTCCATTTTCCTCCACCCACTACTCTCCGCAATCCTCCCTCCCACTCACTCTCTCTTTCTCCTTTTCTCTCTACGCTCGCGGCAAGTCTCATTGCAATCTGGGAGTGCCGCAATATAGTCCTTTTTCAAGTTTCTCCTTTCTCTCTCTCTCTCACGGCACTTTTCGTCCTGAATTCCTTCCAGCCTCTCCCTCCCTCTCTCTCCTTTTCTTTCTCTAACCCCTTCCCACACTTCCGCTCATGTTCTTGACGTCACTTCCTCAAGGCGCCTTTCCAACGGAACTCCCAGAATTGCAACCCGAAGAAAATAAAAAAAGAACACGTTGGTTCTTTTTTTCTTCTTCCATTCACCCGGTTTTAATCTCTCATCGTCTAATATCTTTTTCCCTTGCTTTTCCTCCCCACTCCTCTTCTAATCCTTGCAATCCATCCACCTACATCCCCTTCCCTTCCTTCCCTCGCAACCCCTCCCCCATCAATTCATACCGCATAAAAGAGAGATATGTGTGTAGAAATCAATTTTTTACCATGATTTTCTTTAAGAAAAATATAAGGGAGACGAGGGTTTTCGTGTTTGCTACACATGCACACACACATACACAAGCACGGGCGCATGCGCACGCAAACACACAGGCATTAATGTCTCAAAAATTTTCAAAGAGGGAGAAGCTTCAAAAAAAGTCTTTCTTCTCTTCGCTTCTCCTTATCGTTCTCCTTCCCCTCCCTTTTCTCTCTCTCTCTCTCTCTCTCTCTCCCCTTCACTCCTTCTACCACTCGCTCGCTCAAGAGATCCTCCTTATTAGTGGAAAATTTTCGGTGTCTCCCATTATGCGACTTTATTCTTTTGTGGCGCCATAGCAAAGAATCGTCTGCGTGTTTTTTAAAAGAGTTTTGGCGCACTCGGAGAATGGGATTTTAAATGGGAGGTTTAATCTTTCTTTCGTCTTCTGTTATTTTTTCTTTCTCTCGCTCCTTCCCTCAGAACACGCCCTTTCTCTCGTTTCGGTTGATTTGGAATCTTGCTTCACAGTGGGGAGAGAAAATGTTTCAAGTCGCTCTCCTCCTCTGCTGGTTGGATAGCTCGGGCGAAATTTTAATTTATCAATTAGTTTTTTGAAGCACATCTGGGGATTGCTCAAATTGGCGATTGTGCTTGAAAAGCAGATAATAGGATAAAATATTTCTACTAAAACACACGCATAAACAATTATATAAAATCAAACCTTATTCGCAAATATGTAGACTGTTATCAATTAAAAACTATACAAACTCTATAAATGAACGGTTAATACAGCGCCAAAGTGGTGTGAATAACGGTGCGAGGATAAGAATTTCCCCTTTAAATAATAAATAAAGATTTAATTAAAAAATGTTCAATTATCGTAAGAAATAACGCACTTAATTCCTAATTTTATGGTTTAAGTAAATAGAAAATATTATTTAATACGAGTATACAGAAACAAGATTTAATGTTTTTTTAGTTTCTTAGTGGTTCACTACGCACCGAGGGGCTGCGCAGGCGTGAATATGGCACTGCACCAATATAAAATACAAGTATAGGAAAAATATTGAAGAAAGGTCGCAATTTAAAAGAAAGGTTTGTAAGTTTTGTGCTTCTTTGTCAGCCTTTACGTATGAAAGGAAATTTATACGAAAAGGATGATACAGAGGTGCCCAACCTGCGGTCTACGGGCCGGATGCGGCCCTCTTAGCAATTTAATGCGGCCCACCACCAATGTTTCGTAGTTTTCAAAAAGTTTTCATATTTATTTTGATTTACCCACCAAATGTTATTTTATATCTAGAAAAACCTCTTAAAATATCTAGCATTAATTTGAGTTCCCTTAATAAATATTTCCCAATTCGAATAAGTTATGTTTAATTTTGCATTTGATCTTTTCTCAAAGATATTTCTAAGATTGAATTCAATCGTGATTCCTAATATTGTAATGTTAGCCCTAAAAACCTAATTTTAACTTGATTTTAACTCACATGGTGCATAGGAATCTCTAAGTAACTTCCGATTTAACTTAAATGCAGTCCGCCGAAGCATTCGCAATTTTCAATTCGGCCTACTGAAGGTTTCACCGCCACCAATGCTATCCACCAAGTAGAAAAGGTTGCCCACCACTGCTCTAGCCTATTTCTCTTTAGAAGACGATTCTGATAATTTTACAACTAAATCAAAATGCCCAAACGTAAGATGTCGATCATATTTCTGATGAGAATTTGTACGCTTGCGGGCATTTGCAGGATTCAATAAATTTCTCATCGAACCTAACTTAGTACGTTACAGATCAACAGTTTTAATCTCGCGAATTCTAGTTCCGAGTTCTCTCTTGTTGAGCGCGTGACGCAGGATAAATTACTGGGCAGGACAGCGACACGTGCTCGCGCTGTAAAAACGATGAGACATCACCCTGACCTGTAACGAAACGACGTCCACCTGCAAGCAAAAAAAAATTCGCTGACCGCTATCTCAACCGCCGGCTGCACAATCTCTTCCACGCCGACTATTATGTACCCATCCCGCTCTTTCTCTCTTTCACTCGCCCGTTGTCTTCCTCTCCCCCTCCCTCGTTCTCCCTTCATCTGCCTCTATCCTCCACCTCCTCCATCAAAAACCTTGTCTTTAACTCCGTTTCTGCTTCGTATCACTTGGAAGGAGACCTTTTCGCACACTTCATTTGAGTAGCCATCGCTGGACCTGCTTGTCCCATTGTCCAAATCTTATGTACTGCCTCTTGCTATCACCACACCTGTCCCTCCTCCTTCTCCATCTTCATTTCCCTTATCCCTCTTTTCTATCTCCCTCTCTCTCATACCCTATTCTCCGCTCTCTCTTTATCACACCCTCACTTCTCTACCTCTTCACTCTTGTCTGTCTCTTTTCTCTGTCCATTCTCTATCTTATTTCCCCCTCCCTCATTTACTTATATTCCCTCTCTCTCTCTTTCTCTTCTCTGTATCGTCTCTAACTCATCTGTCTCTTCTATCTTTTATCGGCGGTCTCTTCTCCCTCCTTTTTCTCACTACACTTCTCCTCTTTTTATTCCTCTCCCCCTTTATGTATCCCACATCCTCTGCCACCCACAGTTCCAATTTTTCCCGCACTTATTCTCCAATCTTTCCATCTCTACATTATTTTTCCTTCCCGTCTTTTTATTTTCGTACCTCTCACATCTTTATCTAGACACCTTTCTTGCCCTCATCCTTCGTTACTCTATACTCTTTCTAACATAACCTCTTTCTCTTTCCCCCAACCTTTATCCTACTTTTCTCCTCTCCTTCTTCACCTCCCATCCTCTTCCTCTTTCCCTTACCCTCTCCCTCTCCTTTTCTTCGCATGCTCTCCTCTTTATTTCCGGCATTTCCTTCAACTCGAATCTTCCATTATCCCCTGCACCCCGAGCGGGATAATCGTCAGTAAAAATTTTCCGCGTGTTGCCATCCCCTTCTTCATTTCTTCTCGGAGACTTCTTATCCCGTTGTGCGGCGAATATCCGCTTGTCGAAATGAAAAGGAGGGAGCCGCTAAATGTATTGTTCGAAAACCACGGGCGTCAATATATTTTCCATTTTCTCCTGGAAAATAGTTAGCCCGGCTGCGTATTTTTGTTCGTTCCGCGCCGTATAATTCGCGAAGGCTACCACTAGTTGAGATTAGAAAAAAATATCCATTGTATATAGTATAATTCAAATATCAAAGAAATGATGTGCAAAGATTTTTTCTCACAAAAGAAATCGCGTATGAGTGGAACAGGTTATCTGAAGGACTTCTTACTCCCTTTCCAATGTTATTGCATTTAGGAAGAGAAATTTGATATCTTTGTTATGAGCGAAGAAATTTATATATTGCAAGATGTTGTATTTATGAAACAAATTTTTGAAGCTAATATATGTGGAAATGGCCAATGGCCATTTCATGAGCCGGTCATTTCTTTTGACCAATTGTTATGACTATAGACGATTTCGCTCATAAATTCAATGACGTTTACATTATAACGATAACATGAGAGCAACTCAAACTCAAGATTCTTCGTCCAGTTCATAAAACGAGGAATTTTACAAATATTACCTATACCTATTTTGAGATTTTTATATGATAAGTCGTACAATTATATCGAAAAGACTTTTTCGTTTATAATCCGCTTCATTAGGTAGGGATATGCTTATTTCAGAAAATTTATTTTTGATTAATACATGGAGAGGATAGTAAATAGTGATAATACAGAAGCCGTAAATTCTGACAGAAGGAATCAGTGTATCGTTAATAAGAGTAAATAAAAATTGAGCTTCATTTTCTGACGCAATATGAAAAACTGCTTTTTATTTATTGAGGGATATTTAGAATTGTAAAATTAAAATTCTTTGTAAATTTAGTAATATAATTATATGACAAATGATTTATTCAATAATTAATTTAAAAATTGTAACGTTCTATCTATAACTTTTTGCTCAGAATCTTAGTTAGAAAGATTTGAAGGCACCTCCTGCCAACCACCGATTTTTTTAAAAAGAATTCTTTTGCATCGTCATAGATGGCATTAAACATGACACAAATAGTGAAAGATTTAAGTTTCTATCTATAACCATGTTGCAGAATCTTAATTTGAAATTTTTCAAGACACCCCTGTCGCCCGCATTTCTCCAAAAAGTTTCTTTGGCAGCGTAATAAATGGCATCATAGGCCACACACTCCCAAATTTCAGCGTTCTATCTCTTACCGTATAATTGATATTTTAATCGACAGACGGAAATACAGAGCGGAAGCACAAGCGCGTTTATAAAGATACACGCGCTAAAAAGAAAGAAACAAAGGTTAAAATGAGGAAAGATACGTATAATTAAAAATATAAATACGTTCTCGAACATATGTCACATCATATCTTTAAAAAAATACCTATGGAGCGCAGGTATGCCGTAATTTACCTCCAATTTAATTTTTACACGGTTAAAAAAAAATCTTATTCATTTTTTCAACTCGTAGCGATAATTGACATCAGACGAAAAACATTCGCGTACTGAAACGATTGAAATTGTCTTCTACCATAGTTCAGTGGTAGAAATATCAGGCCTCCAAGTGGCAGAATTTTTCTCCCGTTTCTAAATTATTCCCATAGGAATATTGAAATTTTATTTGCGATAGTACAGCTAGGGTACTCTTCATATGACGCCCAAGCGGGTGTTTTCCTTTGAAGTGTATTTTCGGAAACCATTGCCACTTCGATATAAGAGATAATCTGCCTACGACAAGTATGTCCCTTTTTCTTCAGATTTCGCTCCAACAGAGACCTGAATACTTCCTCGAAAAGCGTTCCTTTTTGCAAAAAGGTGCCGCCGTAGCCGCAGTACACTTAAAAAAAGAGGCTTTATCTATAGAGATATTCCTCCTAGAAGATCTTCAAGGGTATAGCGAATTCTTCGAGCTGGCTTTTCGCAACAAAGGCGAGAAATAAATCGCCTTTCCCGCCGTTTTGAAACACCTCTTCGGACTTCAAGAGCGTATCTTTTAAGTCTAGGTAAGCGTCGGAGATTTTCCAAGGTGAGGTATTTGCTTTCTTAGGGAAGAATCGGCGAAGGTTCGTCCGAAAAGGGAATCTGGCGTTTTAGGTGACGGAATTCTCGAGGGAAATAAGGGGAAGGGGATAGAGCGAGAAGGTTTTTCGGAATGCGGTCGGAAGAGGTGTGAGTGTTAGGGTGAGTATGGCGAAAAAGGGTAAACATCTTGCCTTGGCACCTCTCACGCAAGTGAGGAGAGATATGTCCTAATCCCTCCATCGAGTTTTCTTAGTGACAGAAACAATTCCTTTTCGGTCGAAGGCGCAACTCAGGAGAATGGCGGGGTCGTAACGGGAGGGTTATTTTGCCACTTCTCAAGCAAAAAATAACTGAGAGAAAAAATATTTCCCTCAAACCTGACAAAAATGTGCGAATCTGAGGTGGCAAGTATTTTCTTTGTTCTGCCTAGCGAAAAGGGAGAGATTTTCACTCGGGTGGTACTGATGTGTTCTAATTTCTTTCTGAGGAAGTTCTTTTGGAATAGTTGTTTTGTAGGGAAAGATACTTTGCAAAGCGAATGCACTGCATAAGTCATGACAGTCTCGGAAAACAACGTATTATGTATTTCTGGAACACATGTGCTGTCTTTATGTCTCACCATTTCATGATCAAGGGTATCGATAATTCCTCTAGCCTAATTCTTAAATTAATTTGACTTGTACCTTTCATGGGATGGCCAACTGGGATATTGCATGTTTAGAGAAGGAACAAAAACCGGGCCAATACTCGATTCTCAGCCTCTTTACCATTTATGTATGCTTAATTTTAAGATATATGAATATTAATTTCTTAAATAAGTTGCAGAAATTGTTGCAATTTTGAAAATACCCATTAAATTAGCCGGTCACCCTAACCTTCGCAGATTTTCCATTCCAGAGTACATACGGATCCCTATTAGTCATACTCACAGTACAATTGAAAAAAAAAACGTTTTTATATGGTATCTGCTAACGATGAATCACCGCTGATGACGTTTGATTTGTAGTCGTAACGCGCGTCTGGTTTTCCAAACCTTGTTATTAATATTGTAGAGAATTTAAAAAAAATCAGATTTCAGCAATAAGATGAGCTCGATAACTCTTTTGGGGGTAGCAAAATTAATTCTTTGACAGCAAAATGGGTTAATATATCCGCAACATATGAACCTGATGAAAGATTACTCTCGAAGAGGTTCTACGGGCATGATGCGAACTGGAGTATTATAAAAAATAAACATTGTTATCTTATTCAACTTTCGTTTTATCAATTCTACCAACACATTTTCCAAGAATGCGTTGATAAATTTGGATTTATATTCTGTTCCACTGATTCTTTGTTGATTTTAAGATAATGAAATTCAAATACACATATTTAGGAAACTCCATTTCTTCAGTGGATTGAGAATATATTAAGAATCAACGGTTAACAATCACGTGCTTCACGAAGAATTTTTTTTCGTCTTCTTTCGCGCACCACTTCATTTTAAGCTTAAACCGACTCGCTGCATTCGCTCGTTTGTGAATAAGACGGGTTACCACCAGTGAAATTTTCTAAACGTCAACTCCATACGCCCGAAGAATACTTACAACCTTCTCCAATCTTTTTTCATCGGCGCTCTTATCCCTCAAATTAAATAATCGCATTCCGATTCCCCTTACACGCCAGCTTAAAAAAATATAAACCGCAACACTCGGTCACCCTCTGTAAATGCGTGCGAACGGAATTTCCGCTTCCGTGACTCAACCAAAACAGCACGCTTTCGGACGCGCCGGAACAAATCACAAAAACCCTCGACGGCTTCTCTAGGACGCTCGCAACAATCGAGGCACGAATCACCACGGCAAAACGTCGAGGATTATGTATTCATGCTCTCGTTCTCTTCTCACGCCACGTTAGGCGGGTACAGACTGAGTCGTCTACCGGGGGAGACCGCAGCGAATAAGAGGAATGGTCACTTCCTTTTATTCTCCATTTGATATCTCTCTCGAAACAAAAAAAAGGAAGCAGCGGCCGACTCGGCACACTTCCCCAAGACGAGGACTCAATCGAGAGAAGGCTTCGGAATGACAAAAGAGGAAGATTCGGAGAAAAGGATGGAGAGAGTAACGCGAGAACTCATCGACACGGACCTAAGCAGCGCAGGAAAAGGGCGGGTAAGAAAAAAGATTTTTTAAAAAGGCGGTTGAAGCGGGAGAAAAGACCGCTCAGAGAAGCGGACGAGTCGCTTCCCCCTTCTTCTTACTTGTAAGCGGGGATAGGGTCAGTCTTCCCAGAAAAAAGTACACGAGAGAGAAAAGGGAGACGTTAAAAGCGTTCTCGAACGGCCGACCAGAGGAGGATTATTCCGGGCGGTCACGTCTGTAGGAAGACAGAGGAAAGGAGATGATTTTTAAGGTGGCGTGTCCGAGCTGCATCGCCCAGAAAAGGGGAGGAACTCTGCAAGAGACCAGTAGTGCGGTGGAGGGTGTCGAGGACGGCTGGCGCCGCACTTCTGCTGACCAGAGGGAAAGTAAAGAACTCTCTCTCTCTCTCTCTGACCACCCCCTACAGAGAGAGTATAAGGAGAAGAGGGGATGATTTTTCGGAGGGGAGGGAGTTCGGAACCATTGTCCTCTTGGTCCGATTAGCGCGCGAGGAACACAAGGGAATGCCGCTTCCAAAAGGAGCGTAAGTGACCGCCGGAAAATCTCATCCCTTCCATTCCATTCTCTTCCCTCTGTCGTCTCCCCTGCGGGGCAAAAAAAGACCCCGGAGAATGTGTCCGATGCTCTGATGTGCGTGGCCGAATCGTAGGGAAGGAAGGATTTTTCCCTGCAGCGGTGACTCCTCCTTCTCCACGATTTCTGAGACGTGGGGATTATATCGTCCCTATTTTTTCCGATACGCAGGCTATGGTTGGCTTATCGAACCGAATATATGCCGATTTTGCTAAATCCGCATTTCGCTAAGAGCTTGTTGAAGATTTTCTGTAAAATTTCAAATAGATGTTGAGGAAAGTTACGTTGTTAAGTAACTGCCCTGTTAATATTCGATGGAGTTAACTTCGTTAGCGAAGAATGTACTTGATTTGATTAATTCTATCATTTTCTGGCTATGGGAGGTACTTATGCATCTCATTTGTTTAGATTCAGCTCACTGATTTTCTTTACCCTCACCTCCCATCTACGCGAATATTGTTGCTCGACTACTCTTACATTTTTATAGATTATTTCATGAATACCTGACTTTTGTTTCATCGATATTTAAGCGTATAAAGAGTAAATTTTTAAAAGATCCTGCATTGAATTTTCGGGAATATAAAAAATGGAGCAAATTAATGGGAAATTATTCTTATATACAAAGCACCTATATATCGTATCGATTTAATGTGAAACTATGTAACTTAATAATGAGCGCTAAGTCTTCTTTGTGATAGTAAAATTATTAATATTAAATTGAATTAGATTAAGCTAATTATGTAAATAAACTAGGTAAATTTGAAAGCGTCAACGATTTATGCCATGATTACGTCCAAAAATGACTCCAAAAATACTATTTTTACCTTTAAGGGGAATAAAGGTAATTCCCGGCTATAAATTATAGATTCATTAACGTTTTTTAGGGCAAACGCGCACGTTGAATTAATGACAATGTTGAGTTCCGTCATGTGACAAGTAGGAAGCACAGATTGCTAAGGTGGGCCTAAATGTTTTCATTGGATCGACCCATTCGAAAATGACACAATACTTAGGATTAAAAAACTTCGTTTCTATTACATGGCCGGTCCATGCGCTCAAAAGAACATTCCTTCTCGAGCCAAGCAATTTTGAAATAGAAACGGCAGCTTTCCATTGTGACGGGAATTGAAGTTCGATGCGGCAATATAGTGACTACTCCTCACCGTGAACAATTGACTGTCGTGTGAACGAGGGCTTGCGAAAAGGGGGTCGACGGATCGGAGAGCATTGAAAATGCGGAGCGGACCTCGAGTGCCTTGGAGAGTTTTTCGAAGCGAGAACAGAGAGAAAGAGAGCCATTGTTGTGTTCTAAAGGGTGTTGAAGAGTCTTTTCAAAGAGCGAAGGGGTTGCGGGAGAGAGGAATAAAGGCTAAAGTAGACGTTTCGTTAGGAATTATACCACATCACTCATTCTTGAGGGTGAAGGATATACACATACACAATTCTTCTAGCATATATGTGAGAGTATTTATTTTCAATTCCTTCAAAGATGTGATTTATAAAAGGTTTGGTTTATCCATTATTGACGAAAAACATATACTTACAAATTAGTAAATTACGATAAAATAAAAGTAGCAGTTATCTTTCGAAGTCCGTACACACACTTGAGGTAGCGCTACATGTCGCTGCAAAGTGTATGGAATAGTTTACAAGTTTCTTTTCTTGCTACAGTGGGTTCGGGAATATGAGCCGTATCTTGTCTCATATGATTACACTAACTGCGAAGTTTAAGGGTGTGAGTTCGTTGGAAGATGGAGAGAGGGTCGATGCATTGTGGAAGTTTTGTTGTAGAAGATGCGTGGCTAGATGAATCAGGAGTAGACTAGGAGGGAGGGAGCAGAGCCAGCCCGAGGTAAGGACAAGCCGATCGGCTGCCAAGGGCGCCAACGTATTAGGAGCGCTAACTCTAACTCTAGGTAAACATTACTTGCAAGCAGGGGCGGATTTATCATTAGGTGCATTACGCGCTAGCTGGGGGCCTCGTCCAAAGGGGGGCCTCGTCCAAAGGGGGGCGTCGTCCAAAGGAGGGCCTCAATGTAGATTGTGCTGAAGAATTTTCAAGAAATTGCTGTTCTTTCAAATTCTTATAATTTTTTACAGTCTCTTGGGAGATGCACACCCTAGAACCGCTCTTCTTGTGTCGCCAGATGGGCTCCTCCTGAGCCAGGAAGTGTCTTTTTTCTTTTAAGCCGTTGTTTATGGTTCTCAGATGGGAAAAAATGACTGGAGTTGTGTATGGAGGCACAATTCTGGGACCTGACCAACCCCAATAACTCTTGCGGGCCAAGGGTCATTTTTAGTCGTTCATTTATATTTCAGCAGGTAGAAAATTCCTGAGAAACAATGTCACAGTAACAAAACAGATTGAAAAAATTCTGAACGAAGGTCTCAAAATAATGACAAGATGTATATATAGAGCTATTAGTTACATTGACAATAGTCTGATAAAATTTTGTATATAAAATTACGCATGCCCCCTTCTCTGAACATCCCTAGGTAACAAAATATCTGTGTACAATAATCGCATTCAATATACGTCGTGAACGAATTTTTTATATTGGTAAATAGTAAATACTTGCAACAAATTTTGGATAATGTGTCATAATGAAGAATGAGAGGTAAAATAAGAAAGCAGAGTGAAAATAATACGAAAGGCGTTTCACAAAGTAACTATCTAATGTAACTTCAAGAACTTAGCTACCTTACAACGGATTGAATATTTTGTCGTCTGTAAAAAACACGCCTACCTCACAAACACTCGATAGAATAACAGCTATCACTTTGTAATAAAATCCCATTCGAAAGACGTCATTAATCAATGTGTTTTAACCAAGTGTGACACCAGTGTTTCCACAGTTTTTCCTCCAGTCTGTTAAAAGAACGTAGTTCGAGTGGACGTTTACAACGGGATGCAAATAGTTTTCTTCGAGTGAAGTGGAAACAGGAAATCAAGTTAGTCTCGTTTTATATTTAAATATACATCACGTTAATTTCGACTGGACATTCTCTGATTAATTTTCTAAGGCGATTTTCCACTGAATTTTGGGGTCAATATACAGTGTGTAACATTTTTATTTTTCAAATAACGTAAATTGCTATTGTTAAGTAACTAATATTTAAATCGAGCTCTCGGCAATATTTCTTGCCTCGCCGAAGTGAATTCCGGAGCGTGCTTACGATTTTCATCTGGTGTGCTAGGTGTTTGAAATTACGGAAGGCTTTCATGGGTGCACATATACAGTCATGTCTTGATCATCGTGAATCCATTATCCTCGGTTTTCTCTTTCGCGGTCGAGCGTCTTTGCGGAGGTTTCTTGATAATAGTTTTCGGGAAAGCTCATTTGCGACGATACAGAATTACTATTTTAATTATTTATTGTGCTATTTTTTATCGTTACTTTACGTATGTGAAAATAATTTTATAAATACACATTTTCAAACCTTAAATTAATAAAACAATATTTGCATTCGACCATGTCGCAGAAGCGATAAGATTCACTTGTATATTCATTTTTGTCGTAATTACCTGTAAAAATGGCTACTGACTAACTTATTATACTTTATGTTTCTGCTCAATGTATTCTTTTATTATAATTTGTTATAAAACTTCCTGTATGTACCAACTTCATTGATCGTTTCTAAAAAAATATAAATCGACATGAAATACTTCCCGTTATATGCTGATGGAAAAGGAGCGATTTTTATTAGGGGCGGCTAAAATCATTCTTTCTAACGCTCGTGAAAACTGTTGGTCGACCCTTGATAAGGCCTACGTTAGTAACGTTATAATTCTTTGTTTTCATCGGCATTTACTTTTCAGTATTTCATAATTGACGAATATAATACTGGTTTATGCAATGACCTTGCTTTTTGATGCTTTATTTTAGCCATCTATAAGTGCAGATTACTGTGAAACTATGACATATATTTTAGAATGACATTTAAATGCATAAATTCCAAATGATAAATTTCGTAATTCACAGCGTAGGCACAACGCAAGTATAATAATCAGTATTTAAAAAAGGTTCTTATTTAAATATTATTTTCAATTTCTAAGCTGTAGAAACGTTCGTCGGAAATTCTTCAAGTTTATTTTTTCTTCCTATTTTTTATAATCATCATCATCATAGTTTTTTATAACACAAATATTATTTTCTTATCTTTATCTTATACAATGCAAATGAAGTTTGTATAAACGTACAAAATAATTTAATACTGGAGTAAAAAATATAATAACTTTAATTTAGGACACAAAATTTCGATCAGTTTTTCTGAAATAATAAACAAAATACAACTTTTCTTAAATAGATAAGATCCTTTGTCCATAGATTTTCAATTTGTCGAATGGAATCTACTTTTCATTGTAAAATTTAGTTAGTTTTTGTACGATAAATGTCAATTAAAGTTATTCTAAAATAGTTTCACTAAATTAATTTTAAAAGGCATTTACAAATAACACTTTTCAACATATCCATTTATAAAATGAAGAAAAGATTTGAATCCGGAGCAGAAAAAAGGAAGAAACAGAAATTGAGAGAGAAAAATATAGAAAAGCAAAGAAACTGCTTTTTTATTGCCTCCTATATCAACAGAAAATGATAGACCAGCAAATGAAGAGGTATCCGTATTAAACCGTAGAGAGGAGACGGCGCCGGCGCAACTAACAACGACCGAGGAACTGAAATATGAAGAAATTAAAGATATTCAAGAAGAGGAAGTGATTGAAAGTTTGATAACAAATATAGACATACTTGTTGATAATTTGAACTATCCCGATGATATTGCTATGTGGCCGAGTAATACAAATGTAAATGACGAAATGATAGAATATTATTTAATTAACTAACCTTGAAATGTAGGAAATATTGAAAACTTAAAGGTAACATATACGGAGCGTGATAGAATATATTACAGAATGTTTCAAGAGTAAAATTTTTACTGTATTAAAAAACGGAAAAAAGGAAGTACGTGAATGGTTAATTTTTTCTGATATAAGTAAATCAATTTATTGCTTTGTTTGTAAATTATTTTTTAAATCGTCTAATAACCTGATTTATGGATATGATGATTGGAAAAATATCTGCAGAGCATTAACGGTACATGAGCGTTGTATAGTTCATGTTGGAGCAATGTGTGCTTACAAAAGAAGAACTTCGACAACAGGACGCATTGATGCCGACTTATTAAAGCAAATTCAGAATGAACAAAACTACTGGCGAAAAGTTTTAAAGCGAATAATTGCTACCGTTAAATTATTAGCTAGTCTTGGTTTAGCGTTTAGAGGAAGTGACGAAAGCGCAACTAATGATCGAAAAGGTAACCTTTTAAGCTGTTCGGAATATCTTAGCGAATTTGATGATTTTTGAAATCCCATTTAGAAATGTATGTTAATTGCGGTCAAGGACAAACCAATTATCTGTCGCATCAGATATGTGATGAGTTTATAACTCTTATGGGAACAAAAGTAAAAGAACAATTAATACTTGAAGTTACGGAAGCAACTAATTTTTCAATAATTATTGACTCCACACCCGATGTAAGCCACACAGATCAACTCACTTTTATAATAAGATATGTTGGAAATAATGGGAATATAAAGGAAAGATTCTTTTGCTTTCTTCCTATACATCACGATTCAGCGTATTTGGAAAAGACAATTTTAGATACTTTAGAGGAATTATCACTTGATATAAAGAAATGCAGGGGGCAAAGTTATGACAATGCTGCCAATACGTCAGGAAAATATTCTGGTTTACAAGCTAGAGTGAAAGAACACAGTGCAACTGCGTTTTATTTACCATGTGCCAGTCATTCTTTAAATTTAGTAGGGAATCGTGCAACATAGTCATGTTTGAAGGCATTGAATTTTTTTATTTTATACAAAATTTGTATATTTATTTTTCTACATCAACACCACGTTAGAACCTTCTAATAAGTTGCTTATCATCAAACCCCTCTTCTTTAAATTTAAAAAGAATAAGTGATACGAGATGGTCAGCTAGGGCAGATGTCGTATATACATTAAAATCAGGTTACAAGAATATCCAGGAACTTTTGATAAATATAACGTTAAATGATAGAGAGAAACCATCCCGCAGATTAGAAGCAAAAATGCTATCAAACTATTTCGAAAATTATGAAACAGCTTTACTTACAATATTGTGGAACAAATTATTACAAAGAATCAATGCTACCAGTAAATCACTTCAAAACACGCAAACAAATTTATTAAATGGCGCTAATCTTCTTAAATCATTGTCAGAGTTCGTTCTTGATACGAAAAATAATTTTGACATTATTGAAAAAGAAGCAAAACTTTTGACTGGCAATACAACGTATGATAGTCGAATAAAAAAACGGAAAACGCTACTTGATGAAAATGAAGTTATTCTAAATGACCGGCAGGCATTTATTGTTAATACATTTTATGTGATTTGTGATACTCTAAACTCTGAAATATCAAAACGAGCAGTGGTTTATCATGATGTATTAAATATGTTTAATGTATTCTTTAACCATGACATGTCTGAAAATGAAATAAATTTATGTATTGATAGGATAATGAATGCATACAAAGATGATATTGACATTAATCAGTTCAAAGATGAGGTGCTGCAATTTCTAAAATTTGCCAAAGAACAAAATGTAACAAATCCAACGGATATGTATAATTTAATAATCAGTGATCTACGATCTACGTTTCCTAACGTGGAATCAATCCTTAAAATATTTTTAACCATGCCAATTAGCAATGCAAGTGGGGAGCGCTCATTTTCTGTAAAGGGTAAAAAACTATTTCAGAAATGGTTTGTCTCAAAATAAAACAAATAATTTGTCTCTTTTATTTATCGAGCATGATGTTGCCAAAGATATAAATTACGATACTTTGATCGATTTATTTGCTAAAAATATATCACGAAAGAAACTTCTTTAAGCTCCCAGTAGGATTTGATTCACTTGATATTTTCTTATTTTATGCTAGAAAACTCCAGAATTGATTATTGAATCGTTAGATAGATAATGAAGGATGTTTATAATATTATAGGTAATAAATAATATTTTATTTGTATTAAATAAGAAATTCTCAATTTAAGTGACATTATTTATAGGATTTGTAATAAATATTAAAGGTAATTCTTTACCATTTTCAATGATACCAATTTAGCACATTTTAAAAATTCGTTTCATTTTTAAAAGAATCAGAATCGGTATCACCATTATATACATATTTTTTGTAGTTAAACTTGTTTGTAGTTTCAAGTGCAAATTTATAACACCTATATAAAAGTCAGTACCTGTGTTTCTCCCTTATATTGTTATTTTGAATTTTTTTGTGTATTTAAAAATAAGCAAATATCTATATGTAATGTAATTTAACTTTTAATGTGTAATATAAAAACAACTTTCTATGGTAACATTTGTACGTATTTCTCATCGCAATTGATGCCACTACCACTTATGTTTCTAAATTTTTTTAGCCACAATGTGCCTATATACCTTTTTATGGTGACATATGTATTTTTATGGCAATTGATTGTTCATTTATTTTCTAGTATTAATATATTTTTTACTCTAATGAAATGAATGTTATTTTTAAAATGGTATCTATTTTATTTACTCTACATTAAATGTTTGATAACGACGTGTATTTAGTCGTATTTTTTACCATGAATACTTTTTTGGAGGGGGCCTCAAATAAATCTTTGCGCCTCGGGCCTCTGACAGCCTAAATCCGCCCCTGATTGCAAGTGAATAAATATTAGACTCTAATTTATGTCGCGGAACAGATTGGAATCTAGGTAAAATTCCTATTGTAATATAAATTTAATGAATTATCGATTATTTTACAGAAAAATAAATAAATGAACAATTTCTTTTTAATATATCTTAACAAAAATGTACCGAAGGGGGCGCCAAAATACCTCGGGCTGCTCCTGAAGGGGAGGGGGGAAGAAAAAACTTGAAAAAATGGAGAGCAATGAAATGCAAATAAAAGTACAATAAATATTTCTGGACAATAAACTTCTAGCGCGCGATGTATGCACATTTTATCATTTAATAACTTCGCAAGCATTACTGGAAGACAATGAAGTTTTGTAGGGTTTACTTTGGCTATTAAAAAAATCTCATTTATTATGTATTGAAAAAAGAGAGTATCACAAAGTCTTCAAAACATATTCATATTTATTGTGCCAGAAATCTGATTCAAAATGTCGCCTGAACATGCATAAGGAATAATTATATTACGAATATCCGATAAGTGTCCTTCTTCAGCTTTGATAATTTCAAGGTTTTTCTAGCCATTAATTTTAAAAACATTTGCAGCTATTAAAAAGTCGGCAATTTCTCGAAAATCCTTATTAAAAATATAGTAATTGAAAAATCTATATTTTTATTTCATCCTAATCGTAATTAACAAAAACGGCAATTAGAGTCCCTCTTTTTCAACATTCAAGTCATAATTAGCTATGAAGAATTTTCTATTTGACCTAGAAAAGAATAAAGCACCCTAATGCAGGTAAATGATGCAGAAACAGTACTTAATAATATTAACTTGATCAAATGTCAATTATTTGAGGCTTTTACATAAAAAGTAGAACTAAATCTTTGCCAGTGGTTAAAAAGACAATATTTTAGTTTTGTGGACACCTGTGCAAATGCTACCTTCCTACAACCGAAGTAATTAATTATTTATCAAGGACGATTGCTGTTGATTTGTTTTTCCGTCAAAAACATTTTAGCGAATCTTTAAAGTGATAACTGATATTGAAATATTTGGGACAAATGGCTGTATCAAAGTTGGTACGGCGTGATAACTAACTAATGCACAAGTATTTTGAAAAAATAATATTCTAATACCGCAGCTAACACGACGAAGAAATTTCTACAAAAGTAGATTAATTTAATTAATTCTTTTTAATGCCAAACTTTCAAGTTTTTATATTCCTGAGATACAAATTAGCCGCTTCCTTCCAGTCATTATTATGTGAGGATATAAAGTTAAAGAATAATGAACTATGCTACATTTACTGTTTATTTAGCACTAAAGACCCACACAAACTTCATTCTTTTATTGTAGTATTAATCGCGCGCACACACACACAAAGATTGCATTAAAAATTAATTTTTTGTGCTGAAATATGCTTTAATTTTACGAAGAATGCAGAAACCCTAATCGTTACTTTCGATTATTTCATTTAGCGCGAAGAGCTAGCTTCAGCCCCCATAGAAATCAGAAAACTGTATGTGTATGCAGTAAATTGGACGGGAAACGCAAGTGACAAAATTACTCCAGGAATTGGGAAGGCACGGAACAATCACTGAATCCGAGAAGATTTGCTGAAGTGCGAAGGAGCGCGAGGGACGAAGTTCGCAAAAAAAGAACGTGACATGTAAAACTACACCTTTAAAGTTTAAGACCTGCGAATAAGTACGCAATGAATGGAAGAAGAAGAAGACAGTATTTTCTGTTATTTGTAGGGGAGGAAGGGATGGAATCAGAGAGTTGGAGAGGGATTTGGAGGGTTTTTTCGGGGAGGGAAAAACGTGTTCTGAAAATGGCCTCCGTGGTAGCGTCACACGACACCTCAAACACGGAAGCCCGTGAAATACGATGTGCCGGGGCGTGGGATACAGCTCTTGTGACCTGAATGTCTGCACCGCGCCAGGGTGGGGCGAGGCACGTCCTTTACCTCGGGGAAAAGCTGCTGAACGATTGTGTCGTGTGTATGAGAAAAATATTAAGAATTGAGAGGGATGAGAAAGCGTTAAGGAGAGACTTTCTTCGCATGTGTGGAGGTTTTTGAAAAGATATTTTTTAACTCCAATTCCTTTTCTTTTTCTCTCTTAAAGGCATTATTATTGAATGAAGGAAATAGGGCGCATCGCGCCTATATTTGTGTTTTTAATTTTAGATAAAAAATTCAAGTGTTATTAGGGAAAATTTACCGCCGGAAGTGCAAGGTTACATCATCGTAAAATATTAGGTAAATGCATTTCAAAGAGTTGAAAAAGACTGCCAAATATTTGGCAAAATACAATTTTGCACAGGAATTTTAAACAAAATGTTTATTGAGATTATGTTTGACAGATAGAAACATTTAAATACCACCTTTAATACCCCAGCGTTTTAAAGACCAAAAATCAAATTTAATGAAAAAATTGATAGCAACTATCAAGTTTAAAGTTTATAGTATGGACCTTACGATGCTTACATGAAATGTAGAAAAATGAAACTTCTTAGTGAAAGATATGTGAAAGGGATTGAGAAATTATCAAAATAAACTGTTTCAAACGATTTAGCTTTCAAATAATATTTAGGGGAATTGAAATTGCCTCGCTGCATGACAAACAAATCATTCATATTACGCGTCATTTCTTTCAAAAAGTAGATTTTTGTATCTGACACTCGTATAGCCAAAACACGCCGTACCAATTGGCCTCTTTTTCTTTATTCCCCTATTCAAATTAAGGTGAACCTTTGATACGCGAAATTGGTCTTTGCTTTTAACCGCTCCTAGCACCATTGAGGCAGCGGGAGACTTGTCGAAGGGTTGAACTTTGGCGTCGAGTGGAGTGCTTGACAGCATTGAACGTCTACGGGGGGTCGGATGCATTGGATGGGGTACGAATAAGAGGAGAGAGTCTCCCAGGGGTCTCGTTCCGCCTCCCTGGCACACCTTCATCTCCAGAACCGGGGGAGGGAGGCGTGGCCTCCCTGCGGCTTGTCTTCGTGAAGTCTTCTAAACCGAAAAAGGTGAGAATTGAGGCCGAGATGAGGAAGGATGGGGAGGCGACGACACCGAGGGAGGTGTCTGGTCGTTGCGTGTGTGAATGTTTTGCAGGGACCCCAATGTCTCCAATAGATCCTTTATGGGATGGGAGGAGTAGAAGGGGGGGGGGGAGCGTACTGTGTCCCGCTTTGAGCTTGGAGCCCCACGCCCACCAAACAATCGCCTGCACAATTGCGCAAACACACACGGGCTACCCTTAAAGGTCTTCTTCTTCTCATTCTTCAAAACGGCGCACTCCTTTTACAAAACCGATTCTCTTTCTTTCACTCCCTCTCTCTCTCTCTGCCCTTTTCTTCTCTTCCCCTTGCACCCCCTTCCTGAGAGAGCAGAATCCGATGGAAAAAATGGTCATCTAAGAATTCTTACTGTGGAAATCTTTATGCCGAAATTTTTTTCGTTTTTATACATTCTGGATCCCTGTCGCGTTTCTCGCATACGTTGACGATTGTAATTTCATTTGTCGCAACCTTGCTGGCTCACTTTCTTCAAGTTTCTATTAAGGTTCTATTCAATGGTAGAATCTAGTGCTTGACATCGTAATTCGGGGCATTTAGTCTATCGATTCTTGTTTCAATTTGCAATCTTTCACTGGGGTTAACTGGTTAACAAAAAATATAATTTAACTTACAACCACATGAAAATATCTTTCCTTTGAGGTATGAGTAGAAAAAAAATTCTCAGAAGTTTTGTGAATTTAAAGAAATTAAATTCGTGAATGTACTTATGAATGTGTGTTAATTTCAAGAAAATGAATAATCTTGGGAGCCTATGAATGTAACAACCAAACTACAGTATTTACTGAATCGCTGTATAGGTAATTTTTTCATTATGTTTTGCAAAGATTGATTCAGAAAAAAAGTCTTTTGTCTCGTCAATGTCCCTCGTTTGATCGTTTTGTAAGGATAATATCATTCGATGTACACGAGAAATCACACACTGAAAATGCATGTACCTCGAATGTGCTCCATGACACGATCGGAAATAAATGCATACATACATGCAGAGTAGGACGATTCAATTCAACAGTGCACAATTAGAGATAAAATTACGAGCGAGAATATATAGCTATGAGGACGTTTAAAAAAATCCGCTCCCTTCTTCCAGTGGATAAGGTGATATCGAGTGAATTGGTGGGACGATAAACAACAAAAGAGAGAGGGAAGGGAGAGAAAATAATGAAGTCTGCATCGCCCGGAAAAGACAGCGACTCATTAAGGATGGCGACGATGGATTGAAAGCTGAAGGCGGAAGTCGTCAATGAAAAAGGGCCCAAGACTACAAAAGGGAAGGAGAAAGGGAGTTGGAGGTAAGGAGAGGGGAGAGTAGACTAAGTGGAGGGAGGGAGAGAGAGAGAGGAGAGGGAACTGCGAGAGAAGTTAGAGGATTGGGGTAAGGGGAGAATGATAGTAACAGGCGTGAGAGAAGGAGGGAGATACAGACAGACAAACGACAATATTCGGGCGAGATTGGGACCATAATGCTCCACCTTACATTTAATCCTTCGCCATACGCACGCAAGTTCAAATATTTACAACATGGTCAAATAGCACAACTGGGTATTTTATATTTTAATGAGTAAATGAAATACGAGATATCTCAAATAATATCAGAAGTTTGATATTTATGAAGTAAAAAAACTGATCCTGCTCGCTTATCACAGAAAAAAATATTTCCAGAGGAGAAAGCAGAGGAAGAATAAGACAAATTGGAGAGCAAAGGAGGAGATGAGTAAGAGAGGAACATAAATAGAGCAGTAGAAGAGAAGGGCAGCGAGGGGTGTAATAGGGAATGAGATGCGGGCGAGAAAAATAGGGAATGTAAAGTGCGGAGAAAGCTGAAGTTGAATTAAAATAGGGGGAGAAAGGTGGATAGCAGGGAAGAAGAAAAAGATATTTTTACTAGAGATATTGATGCTCTTTTCCACCAAACTATTTTACAATTTATTAAATTTACACAATATATTAATATATTAAGACCCATCTTTTTGATAGAATGGTTTGTAGATTTAGGTCTTTTCCATGATCCTGTCATCTAAATATGTTTAAGATTTCGGAGTTAGTCAACATTTTTGTGGATTCAACTGCTAATTTGATTTCCAAATTGGTGGTATTCTAAAAAAAAGTTTTTTTCTTCGCGATGACAAAGATCGCTACAGAAATTGACAGCGATTGATATGATGAAAATAAAATATTTAGGTCAGAAAGGATTCATTAAATTTCACGTTATTAAATTGACACAAAAATAATAATTTCAGAATGTGATTACTTCTTAAATAACGAAAAAAAAATAAAACGTTTAGGGCAGATGGTATACTTAAGATTGTTTGAAATAGGTAGGGGAGAAGAATGTAGAAAGAGAAAAGGAGAATATGAGGGATGTAACGTGAATGGGAAAACAGCGAGACCTTTGAGAGAAATGGCTAAGCTGGTTAGGAGGAAGAACATTTTGGAAAAAGCAGAGAGGGGAGAGGAAAGAGTAGAAGGTTTGGGTGTAGGACCTGTGAGGGAAGAGGAGGAAGCGGCATTAAACAGGGTCAGAATGGAGGGAATGTCCAGGAAGAGGAGCGGGAAAGGGAGAGGAGAGAAGGAAATTGGAGGAGAAACTATAGAAATGGCAGGAAAAGGATTAAGGAGAGATCAAGAGACAAAGAGACGAATGAAATTTAGAAGAAAGAGAGAACTAACGTAAGAATGATTTGTAGAAAATAGGCGAGGGTGGTCTTATAAACGTACCAATTTAGTCAGGGATAATGTTAATAGTACTTTCAGATGGATTCGACTCATTAGGGATTAATCAGTAATTTGCTTTTCATTTTGAAAAATTTAGGGAAAATTTTATGATTAAGGAAATCGCGTTAGGAAGAAATGAACGGAGATAAGATTCTGGAAACGAATAATACAGTTTTATGGAAAGAGACGCTACTAATTAGGGTGAGCCTTTTGAGGAGTATAAGTCAAGCAAAAAAATGGAGGTACCCTTTTCTACTCTCCAACATTATCAATCGGAGTCAAACGTACGAAATCGAAAGAGTTTTAACCAAGATAGGATGGAGGAGGTAGGTGAGCGACCATGAAGGGGTAAGTTTATCGGATTGGTAACTTCAAAGAAAAGGGGAACGAAATGAGATTTTGAAGCGGGAGACGCAAATCAGGATGCAGTACGAGATGGCGGAAATGACACGCGCGGAAGGCTCACGGAGCAGTTATGAGTTTCCGAAAATATGGGGAAAGGAGAGGGGACGGAGGGAAACTAAGAGTGAAAAATGAACATCGAGGACTACTGAGAAAGAGGCAGAGAGGGCAGCATTTCATTCTCTCGCTCCATATTAAGTGTAATCAGATTATTGGATGACTCCCAGGCTTTTGTATTTTTTTGCGAACCCCCATTTGACACGACGCCAGTAGAGAAGGGCAGGAATGTATGAGTGTGTAATAAGTGAAAATGGGGAATGGTTAGGAGAATTGCAGGTGGGTGGAGATATTATTGGTTTAATGAAAAATAATTCTATGACTTCATCTTCATTAGTATTAATTAAAAAGAACGAATTTGGATTTTTTTATTCGCTGCCAATAGGTGATCGATGGTTTAGAAGACGAGATCGATATTCTGTCCGCACTTTTACTTATTTACGACAATTCGAGCGGAAACGGTAAAAATTAAACTTGTACATTTTTACAAATAGATTCAATTTCAAAGTCTCTACGAAAGTTGCTTATTTCTTGTCCAAGTAAGATAGTTATGGGCAATGGAAAAAAACAAAGAATCTTGCACCACCAGTTCTTATATAGATAATGGTATTGACATTAACGACCTGTTTATAATGTATTCAATACATTAAAAGACCAATATTTATAATAAAAAATAACTCAAAAATAATACGATTCCTAGATATATAGCAGTGAAAACAGAATTTTTTCGCATTCGCCATCACTGCGAGGTATCAAATAAAGTTTCAGCAAAAATTGTTTTTACATCTCGCCATATATGCAGGGATGTACAACACCGTGGCATGAAGAAAATACTGAAAGCAGTAGGCGGCCAAATGGGATGGAAGTGGAGAGAGTAGAAGAGCAGGAAGGTGGGGGAGCTGGAGAAGGAAATGGGAGTTTTGAAAAATGGCGGGAGGAAATATTGGAAATTCAATAGCCTCCGTTTTTCTGTACCAAGTCCCTCCATAAAAAACCTTCCACATCTCCCACCCCACTTACCACCTCTCCCACCATTTATCCTCCCACCCCATTTTAACTCTCCTCTCTTCCCGCCCCTCCCACGAAATATCCGTATCTATTCTCCCGAGCAACGCTCTCCCTCGATCTCCCTCCCAACTTCCGTCAATCTACCGCTGCCTCCGCACCCCTTTCTTTTGCTTCTCCCTCCCTACTACTCTCTTTCTTCCTCTTCTCACTCCTTCTTCTCACCCTTTCCCTCAAACTCCTCCCCATTTAAAAAAAACCCATCCCCAATCCCTTCTGCCGGGGAACTCATCATAATACTTTTTTCTGTAACCCCGCTGTTGGGTGGGGGACAATGGTTTGGCGATCCGAGTTCAGCTCGTCGTCGCCGGAGTGACGGAGAAAGAGAGAGACGTTGCTCGAAAGGGGAGAAAGGGAGTCGAAGAGAGAGGAAGACTTGAGAGGGAATGAATAAGAAGGGGTAGATAGTTAAGAAAAGAGAGAAAAAGAGAATGAGGGAAATGGGGAGGGAGACAGAGAGAGAGAGAGAGAGAGGAGCAGTTTAGAGGATTGAGATAGGAAGAAGAATAAAGGAGGATGCGCGGATGAGAATGAAATATTTCTGAAAAGGAGAGAAGATGTGGCGGAATGCGTTTGAGAGAAGATGAGGCTTGGTCGAGGTGAATAAATAAGGCAGGAAAGTGTACGGATGACAGGAATGAATGATCCCGGGTGGAGAAGGGGAGATAAGGGTCTTGCGTCGCGGAGGCGAAGCGGAAGTGTTGGAGACGATCTTTATTATATTCGAGGGAATTTTTGGTTGGGTTTAAATAAAATGTGCCATCTCTTCCCTTACAGGTTTTTCTTAGTAATTTTGACTCTTTACCACTTGGGTAATTAGCGTACTCGTATGTGTCATGGATGTAGAAAAAATTACGAATTCATTATGACGTGCCATAATTTTGTAAGATTTCTTCGCGAATTATAGCGAACCATTTTTTCAGGGCTTTCTTACTTGAAACCCTTCAGTTGAATAGTACGCTACGCGCTGGAAAGGAAAAATGTTTTGTCTTTCGTATGCCCGTTGTTTCGAGAATTAATTATCAAATCCAATTCGTTGAAACCTAAGCTTCAAATTTAGTAGCACGTTTTGTATTGTGAATACAAGGTTTTAAGCACAAATACGTAGTTAAAATAGAAACGAGGTTTTTTCATAATAGTTTGAATTCTAAAATATGAGTGGTATAAGAAAATGTCATCCTTTATATTTAATGCAATGGTTTTTGTCACATCAAAAAATATATACATCCTAAATGAAGTGACAACATCTTAGCTCTATTTACCATTAAAATAACTACGTTTGCAGTATTAACTCACAAAACAAAAGCATTTCACATATTAAAGTTGAACTTTGACTATCGAATATTATCTATAGATATAATCGATTAAACAACGGTTAAATTATTTCATTTAAATCTTACGCCCATTAGAAATTGATAAATAAGTAGTTACATATTATTTCAAAATTATCGCTTTTCATGCGAGAATATCACAGCAATAATATTCATTGCTATAGAGTGGCGTAATTAATTCCTTTTCACGCTCAATGGTGATGCTAGATATATTTGGATCAACTGAAACTTGCTCAGGATTTTTATTACCACCATTTCGTTTTTTCTTAACTAGAAGCCTCCGCTTTCAATCGTAACCTGTACTCAATGCCGAAAAATAAACGAGAGGGAATTGGATCGGAATGCTTTCCGAAAATCGTTTTAAAAGAAATAGGCGCCAATGATGGGTGGGATTGAGAAACAAATGAACTTAACGAAGACGGAGGAATTCTTTCTTCGTGGCCGAACGAAGAAAAGAGGGTGGGAACAAACGAGGGAACGAAGAGAGGAGGAAAAATAATGCACGGGTGGCATCTTTTAAAATATTGCGGTTTAATTGGACAGACCGAGAGGAGGAAAGAGGGTAGAAGCTCGCGACTAAAACCTAGAAGGGGAGAAATGATGACAGAGAATGGAGAAATAACGGATGGGTGGGTGGTGATGGAACAAAGGGAGGGAAACCCGGAAAGAATGAAAGGAGAATATTGGGAATGTTGCGGAAATGGAGAAGGAAATTTAAACGGAAAGTAAATAGAAGGAGAATGTGAACAAATAATTAAATAGTCATGGGATGAGAATAACGAAAAGAATGCAGAAAGACTGGGTTAAACTCAAAGAATGTGTGGAAGAAATATAGGGAGAATTTGATCGGCAATGGAAATGTTGATAAAACGCAAATGGAACTAAGAATGCAAATAAATATTGTATAAAGGGAAAATGTACGTGTATGTATATGTGTGCATATGCATAACAAGGAAAAAAATAGTCTGAGTAGAGAAGGTAGAACGTAATCCTGTCAAACAGGAGATTCACCACTAGTAATAGGCTGAATATATGAGGTGTGAGCTTTATTTATAGTGTATTTGTGGCATATATACATACATACACATACATATATAATGTAGAAATAACGTTAAAGTTGATAGACGTTTTGTAATCTACTGTGTGTAGAGAACATATGGAAAGAATAATGAGAGAAAATAGGGAAAACGGAGATATAATTTAGTGATAATGATAGAATAAGAAATAACGGATGCGGAAGACATGGAAACGAGAAAAGAAAGAGAAAATAATACGTGATAAAAATTTGAAAAACTAAGCGATAAGGAGAAGGCGAAAAAAGAAATGGAAAGAGAAGCAGAGGTAAGAGAGAATGAGCGCTAGAATGAGTCTCGGGAGATAGGAAAAGTTGCTTTTTCTTTTCAAATTATCCCGGCGGGAAGGGTTTTAGCCAAGCATTGGCACGAGGGAAGCAAAAGGGAGAAAGAAGAGGGGAGTGAGAATCAGTTCCAAGCTAAGGAAGAAAGAAAGGGTGGAAGGAGAAAGAGCAAAGACAAGAGGGAGAGAGAGAGAGAGAGAGAATGGGAAGGATGTGTATCGTGCTTTGGGGCTTTCGAATCGATGGGACAATTATTCGGGTCCAGGGCTCCGTCCTTTTTTGCCACTGGCTTCCCCTTTTCTCACCCCCCCTCCAACACCACTCACAATAAACTCGCTCCTTACCATCCTGTCATTATCTTCCTTGCCTGCCCTCTGAAATCCTCCTCCTCCCTCCTTTTAGCGGTTTTTTCACCCTCTCTCTTTTAACCCCTTTAACTTCTCTCCCTCCACCTCTATGTCTCTCTCCCTCCCTCTTTCTATTCTGTGCTTACGACCCACCGCGATGCTTTTCACACTACAAACCCTAGGAGGAGCTGCCTTGTTCCCTTTTTTATTCACTTCAAGAATCGATAATCTTTGGTTATGTTCGCGTAATTTGTTTTTACCCGCCAGTTTTCGTCGTCGTCGTTGTTGTTTATCCTTTTCTAATCTATACCAATTTTGTCATTTTGCTGTCTGTGTTTGAGCCGATATACTATGCCTTATCAAGGAATATTTTCGTGCAGAATATTATCCTCCTTCGTAGCCTTTAATTTATTTTCGACTGGGCGAATTATTATCACTGCCAGTTTTTTCAATGGAAACCTGTGTTTTTTTCACACTCATAGTCATTGTCTCCTTATAAAATTTCCATTAAAATTATTTTCCTTTTTACTATGTAGTGCGGCCCGTAATTTGAGAAGTTTATATATATTTCAACGTGAGTTGGATTAGCGTTATGGTCCATGTGGAAATAACATGCGTATTTTTATACATCTGGATTAATATCATGAATGTTTTCACTATAATATCATACATATTGTATATTTATTCAATAAGTTCGATGATAAACAAGAGAATAAAGATGCACACATGCGTGCATGCATGCGAGTCAAAGGCATTATTTACGATGTATACAATCATGTCAAAAAAGATTAATGGCTCTAAGAACTGAAAAAAGATACGCCAGTAGTGATGCAAAGGGAATATACAATTTTTTATTCACCGACTTATATCCTAATTAGTTTTAATTAATAAAACAATCGACAATTATTTAAAACATACCTCACTCGAATAGTACCTAGCAATATAATCTTTATGTTCACGTTCATTCCTTCGTCGTAAATTACCCATTTCTTTTCACTTAAAAATGCTTTGTATACGTATAGAAAATAGACGTATTTACGTTCATTTCTTGTGTGTGTATTTTTGGCTAATTTATCTCTTGGATTATTATAGCCATAGCTCCTTCCACACCGAACACACAGGAGGAGAGAAACCAGGTGCCAGCATTAGCATACACTTAACGAAGAGCACCAAGGGAGCCAACGGCTTAACGTCCCTTCCGAAGGAAGGAACGCTGACTTTGTGCGGTCTCCTTAAATCACACAAACCGGGAGCCGGGCGACCTTGGAAAAAATCCTACTTTCACAGGATTCGTGCCCGTTTCCCTATCTAACCACTACACCACCGGCACCCCCGTTCATTTCTTCGTCGTAGATAATCCATTTCCCTTAATGTACCAAATGTTGCGTGAGTATGAAATAAAATAAAATAAATTAGTTATTTACACCATATATCGTTTACTTCAGTTGCCACGAAGCTTGTTTTCGTTGGCAACAATTAAAAACACTGGAAAAATTTTCTACGTTCCAAGTGAATTACGACATTCTCGTTTGATTTTCTTGAAATCGGCTACTCCTTGGATAAAAATTTACTGAACATATCATATGGTATTTAGTAGTTCTACAATTTAGTTTGAAGACATTTTTGTTACAAGTGATATTTTACAAGATATAAAGAAAAGTTCATTTTTTGTCACCAGTAAAGTGGCACTCCCGATTATGCTAGGTGAACCATTTATCTAATTTTCTTATTTTCTTTGCCCTTATGTACTAAATACCAAATTCATGAATATCCGCTCAGTAGTTTAGCAGATGAAACATGCGGACGGATGGACACGACCTGACCATAAGGCGTTCTTTTTTTACTTTTTGTAAAGAACGCCTAAAAACAGATAAAAAGTAAAACCTTTTACATTTATTAAATTTTTGTAGATTACTTAAATCTATTTCTTATAAATGAAAAAATATTGAATATTGTCACGTGTCGTTCATTTATGCATCTGTTAAACTCTGCTGACTTGATCTTTAGATGCCTTTTGGCGCAAGGATCGCCGTGTGAAACTTCCTTTCCAATTATTTCAAAAAGATAAGAAACCCGAAATTTCAATCTCAAAAATTACTAAACAGATGAACTTCATTCGACTCCTAGTTTATTTGGGGAAATGACACGTATTCAGAATTCGAAACGTTTGAATGATTTGGATGTGAAGAAAGCGAAAAATTAGAAATAAAGAACTTGGAACGAATCCAGCCAGCACAGTAAATTATTATTGTGCCCCTTTTTCTTTTATATTCTTTTGCCCCGTCCTGGCTGTTAATGCCTGAAAGTATCTCGAGATAGCATTATGTCAGGCGGAAAATGAAACTTAAAAACCCTCAACCTAGTTTGAAAAAATACATTCCATTTCCCTTATTACCCCGAGAAAATTTTTCTTCCTCACTCCTTATCCTAAACCATTTTTTATTTAAATACTCAATATATATACCTATGTGTATACACACACATATATTATATATATATATACATATATATATATATATATATATATATATATATATATATTTATATATATATAAATGGAAAAAGGGGTGTTTGAGGCGTAAAATTTTTTTTGAAAGAGCGAAACGGAATGTATATATATATATATATATATATATATATATATATATATATATATATATATATATACACATTCCGTTTCGCTCTTCCAAAAAAAATTTTACGCCTCAAACACCCCTTTTCCCATTCACTCCCTTCTACTCCTCCCAACACCGACCATCTCTCTCGCTCTCTCTCAGACTTTTTCCTTCGCGAAATGACTTTATTCTCGTTTAAAATTCACGCCCCACACTCTTATGGGTTGTCTTTTTGCCAGCGCTCTCTCTTCCCCTCTCTCTCTCACACACACACACACAAACATACAAACAGTACCTCATCCTCAGAGCGCATATCTCCTACTCTACCTCTTTTCCCCTCTTCTCTCAACTTTTTCTCAATGACCTTTATTTTTCACTCCTGAAAACGTCACTCGGATTTTTCCTTCTCCTCCCCCCTTTCCCCTCCCCTTCATCCTATTGTCCTATCCCACTGTCACTCCGTCCTCCGCCGTGTGTCACTCCAACAGTTTTCAGTTCAGTGATTGCCTTTTTCTTTCTGACTCTTCTTCGCTTCATAACTCCTCTCTCTCTAACATTTTCTCTTTCACTCTTTTTCACTCGTTCTCTCTCTCTCTCTCTCCTGCTGTTCCTCTCTCGTTATCCCGAAATTCTTTTGTTCAAACCTCACCCTCTCTCTCTCTTCCCCTCTCTTCGCCTCTCCCAACTCTATCGCTCGTTCTTCACGGTGGGTTTAATGCGCTGCTTCTGAAGTTATCATGCCTTCCTCCATCCCTCTCTCTCTCTCCCAAATCCTTAAACCTTTGACTCAGTGATATTGATGTGTATATTTTTATTCTCCCGAGAGACTGCTTTTTGTCTTTCTTTCTCTCTCTCCTCCTCCGCTCATTCTTTCTCCCCTTCATGTCCCTATATATATAGCGTCCTTTTATCATCGCGATTTCGAAGAAAAAATATACGACGGAGGAAAAAATACGCGGAGAAGAGAAAGGGAGTCGAGAGTTGGCTCTTTTTAGTTTTCAGTCCGGCAATTGTTGTTCCTTTTGTCCCCCTTGAAGTTTTTAGGCATATATTTCGATATTTTCAACCCGTCTTAACCGTGCCGTTTAATTTTTTTTCATTCGCTGAAAGATCTTGACGATTGTTGAATTCGTTTTTGTTTCGTTTAAAAATCATTACTCTCCTAGCTTAATCGGCGATTCTTAATGATTGTTAGCTTTTAATTCTTAATGAAACGCAGAGCACGCATATGATTACATTCTATAACTTTTTCAGTTTTGTTAATTCTTTTTATAAGATATAGGCATAAAATTTTTTAGATTTGGACTCTCATTTTTATAATTAATATCGCCATCATCTTAATCGTTTTAATTTATGGGCTTGAGTTAAATTTAAACGGTTTCGTAAATAACGACCTTGGTGGAGGGGTGAGTGGCGCGTCTGGCTCCCAATGCTACGGTCGCGGGTTCGAGTCTCGCCTTAGCCATGGTTGTTTGTGATTGTCCTTGTTATTGTTATATATTATTAATCTATCGGCTGTAATGGGCCTCGTGCTGTAAGTCGACTGTTTACAAATAAAAAAAATAAAATAAAATATACCAATTTCCTAATTCAAAGTAATAGTTAAATTTTTTATTTATTTATAATTTCTAAAATAAATTTTCCTTAAGTATACCTTCATTTTTAGTGCTTTTGAAAAAACTCGCTTATGTATTCGGATTGTATTCTTCCTCCCGTCCGTCTGTTCAGACAATATCTCTTGAATCCTGCAATTCGTATAAACCAAAGGATAGGCCTGTCTACGCGAGGGCTACACATGGCACAAATGTGGTGGATTTAGGAATAGCTGCAGATGAGTAATCGATGTCTTTTTTCGACCCCTTAGTTTCATTTCTACCCTCATAGGAAACGCATGATATCAGTGCAGAGCATCATAAATTTTCATTTTTAACTTAGTTGAAATTTAGATAGGAGCTTGGGGCATCAACAGTTCTATAGCTGAAAGACAGGTTTGTATGTACGTTTTGAAAACAAGAATTCAAATCTGTATCGATTGAGAGTTATCAATTGTTTTGATCAAACAAGCTAGGAAAATGTAAAGCGTATCACAAATGGGCGCGTTTCGTGCAATGGAGTATTCGAAATAAATGATTATATAAACGTTTTTTAAATTGAGATTGTTTATTTATGTAAGCCACAATGATGAAGTAATATGATCTGCATTTATTCCTCCACTTGTCTATTCTTGCTGCCTTGAGATATTCTAAGGAGACACCATTCTGTTAATGTTAGATACATTTGAATTTACATTTTATGCCATTTATACGATAATTGCATCCATTAATGAACTTTATAATTTTCACATTAAAAAAATCTTTTTTCGGCATTTTTCAATTTCTTTAATTGAAATAGTTTTGATATTTCGGACGTAACTTAGTTTTACTATATGAATGTGTATGTGTAAATAATTTCCAATGCTTGCTAGATTGGCTTTGCTTCAAACTAAAAACAATCATCTGAAGAATAAATCGAACGCCCTCTACTATTTTGTCCTTGCATGCATATTTCTCTTTTTCCTTAATTTCGAAGGGTTTCATTCGCTTTGTTCTAAAGACAAAAACTGCTATAAAGTCGTTTCGGCAAGATCGTTCTGTAACATCATACTGTCTTAAAATGGCATGATCGCCAGATGCATGTAAATCGCTAAGTGATGGCAACAAAATCATATTTCTGATTTATTTCTGCATAATAAAATTTGACGTTATACAATACGCTAATCTATCGGTCCAAAATGTATAATAACATGATCGTTTCAGAAATGTAATTTTAAAATAAACAGATTGTCATTCCAACTCCAAACCAACCGTCGTTAGTTGTGGTGATCCAGAGGAATTAAATTTGCTGTACTACTGTTTTGTGATATTTTAACACCTTGAGATCTGGAGATATTTCTTTGTTAAGAAACATTTCGATCAATTTGTTTCTTCCTTTCCTTTCCTCGTGTTTCCATTCCATCTACATTTCGTCTGCATTGCTTTCTCTTTCACACCTATCTCTTTCATTTCTTTTACTTTTTCACCCTCTCTTTCTCCCCCTCCTAGTACAAAGACGAGAGGAGATGGAAGAACTAAAGGGGAGAAGGGACGAAGGGAAAAAGAGGCGTGGCGGTGGGATGGCAGAACCCTAAAGCAACCAAGTGAGTGACTTCCCTCTTGAAAAAGAGGGACTTCGGGAACAAAACGCCTTTATAACGGAGCGAAAGGCGGAGAGGAGGGAGGAATAATAAAAAATATTCAAAAGAGGGAGAGCGGGGGAAAAGTTAAATAAGAACAAAAAGTAAGAAATATTTCAAATACGCGAGGAGGAACTGGAACGGATATGTATGTACGTAAAGAAGCGTGCGGAGAGATATATACGGAGAGATATGTGCGGACAGATATTTACGGAGCGATATTCACTAAAAGATATATTCTGACAAACGTGTAGGGAAAGATATATATGGAGAGCTATGTACGGGAAAATATGTGCGGGAAGAAATGATGGAATAGATATTTAGGACTAAGGGAAGACGGGCAAGGTAAAAAGGAGATAGTAGGAAAGAGAGAGGGAAAGGAGGAAGAAGCAGCAGTTAAAGGAGGAAAGGAAGGAGGAAACGAATGAGACTAAACCGCAAAGGAAGAGGAAGATGGCGGAAGACGAAGGCGAGTTATATGAAGGAGACTAGAGAGAGAGGTGAGAGAGGAGGGAGAGTCGTAAAAGGAGAGAGTGAAAAGTGGAGGGAAATTACAAGAGGCAGGAAGGTTTGCTTTTCAAACACTGGAAGACTAAAGAGAAATATTGGGCGAAGAGAAGAGAGAGAGAAAGTCAGAGGAATATACACATAGTATGTGCAAGAACAGAAAGACGTGGAGAGAAGTAGGGGAAGATAAAAAACAAGAGAAGAGAAAGGAGATGAAAGACTCCTTTTTTCTAATTTTCCTCCACTCTCTTTATTTCTCCCCTAACGACTCCCTCCTTTTCCAATATTTTTTTCGGTGAGTGTTCGTTAAATAAACTCCCTCATTCACGGTGTGGCGTCCCATACACCAACTTTTTCTCGAGTCTCTTCTAAAGACCGCGCGAGAGAATCGAATTTTAGTGCCCGGTATTTTATTTTTTTATAAGGCCCTCGGGGGAGTCGGGAGAAGCAGCAGTCTTGTCGCAATGGTACTCACACACACAGATTCGCTCCTATTCCCCGCATTACTTCGGGTGCAGAAGGAGGGAGAAGATGTGAGATGGAAGGAAAAGGAGGGGAATTTTTTAATGGGAGGGGGGAGGGAAAAGAACGTTAGCAGAATAATTTAAGCGGGTAAGGGTATTGGTTAATAGAAGATTGAGGTAGTTAGGCGAATAGGCATCGAAGGTGATTATTGGGGGAAAAGGTTGGATAAGACGAGGAGGAGATTTTTTTGTGATCCGGAGTAAAAGAAAGCCATTTCTCTGCATCTATACATATGTATTTATGTGCATACATACACACAATAATAAGTAAAATTTGTAGTGATTGTGCATTCAAAAGTCTGCTATTATTACAACTTATCTAAGGAACTATAAATGAAAATTTAATCAAATTTCCTGTGACCTATAGTTATGAAACTAATGTTTTTGCATTGCATAACAGAACCAATACAATTTTTAAACATTGCATTAAAAAAGAACTAGATTTCAATAGTTTCATTTAAAGTTTCATCTTAAATATAATTTTTAATTAAAATTATTACCCGACAAGAATTGTGCATACCCGGAAGAAAATACATATATTGTAACTCGAAAAAGTTATTTGATTAACAAGAGGTATCTCGGAGTTTTCTAGCAGAGGCAACAAATGCAAATATAAGCACGCAAAAAAGTGAATTCGGGCATTCGTCACTTTTATTGTATTCATTAGTTTGACATAATTAAAATTTTTAATTAAATCGCGCGAAACGTAAAAGTGGCTGAAACGAGAGTAGAGAATAAGAGAAGAAGGGTTGAAGTGGAATTGAGGGATGAGGGAGACACAGGGAGGGGGGGGAAGAGAAAGCAATATATGGGAGGGAGATGTACATATAAGGAAGAGTACTGAGTTAGACCGTGACGTGAAAAAAGCAGTGCGTGGCACTCTTCAATGTTTTCATCGAGGATATTTTTTATTTGAAAGGATGATCAAGGGGAGGTTGTTCTTTGAAACCCCCCGGAGGCAATTTTTTTGGTAGGGGCGCATTATACGAATCGGAGTAAAAAGATCGACGGTAGAAAAAAAATATTCCGACCAATTGGTATGAAACGAATTGTATGGAACTTATTTTTCTCGTATTTTTAAATGGGACCCTCGTCTTGGTGAAAACGTACTTGCTTAATAGTATAAGAGGGAGAGAGAAGGGGGAGTTTTGGAGGGAGTCGGGAAGGAGAGAGAGAGAGAGAGAGGGAGAGACGGAGGGAGGCGAGGGTTGGCGAAGAGTTTAGAAGAGGAGGTGGAGTGAGGCCAATGAACGCATTAGTGAATCGAGTTAGGTTTTGAAGGAGGTGATTTGGGTGCGGATGCGAGATAGCCGCGGGAGATGATTCAATTGAGATCGTCGTCACAATGGCTTGGCAGGAGGGATTGAAATGAACGAAAGATCGATAGGAGGGCGGTTTCCAGGATTTTTCGTAAACGCGTTATACGAAGATTAGCGACCTATGGGTAACAGGCAACATATATCCAGTTATGATAATTATGCTGAATACTTCTTCAACAAATCGTGGGAACGTCGTTATTATCGTTAAAACCAATATTAATCCGAAATAATTGCAGAGAATTTATTGCTAAATTTTGTGACGGTTCTCCCCGGTTACAAGACAGCAGTATGTACCACCGAATACCGTATACCGTTGGTCTTCCTTTATACTCCTTCATTCTACATCCAATTTGATAGAATATAATTCATTGACAACATCTTGACCTCAGCATTTTTGTAGCTTTTTGTTTGTATAGACAAAAAAATAATTTGAGATTGTGTATTTATTGCGTAAATCTCAAGTTAGATAGCGGTGTCTTAGTAACTCAGGTTGCCGCGGTTTCTCCACCGAAATTCGCTATACGACCGAAAAGCACTGTAATTAAATCGGAAAAATTTGCAATGATTTTTGCCGCTAAAATAGGCTATCTGCTATACTACCAGAATACGTACTAGCTCATACATAAACATCTAATCATAAGCGATAAACTGATTACAGTCGTTTTGTTTTTAATTGAAGTTATTAACGATAACTTGTAAAAAATAAGTGCGCCATTGGTTTTTAAAAAGTTATTTTGTAGGCTTTAAAGCCATTATACCCAAAGAGTTCTACAGTAATTTCCGTGAATCATTACGGTAAGGGTACGGCGATAATAGCCCATGAGGTTGATTCGCCATTCAACACACACACGCAATGGAGAGTAATTTCCGTAACTGAGACTTATAGAAAACACCCAAATGACCAGTGGTTCTTGCTAAATTGAGGTATTTAAAAAAGAAATTTCGAGCTCACAAATTGACAAACTATATTTCTCCAATAGCCATAAAAATATTGAGGAATGGGAAAATTAGTTGAGCATTTCGGCAACAAAGAAGCCGTCATCAATAGGTATAACCCATATTAGATTCTTAAAATTCATTTTTATAATCTATTATATTATATAATTATATGTATTATAATTATGGGTGCATCACCACTTATGATCTCAACGTTGTTAATGAAACGAAAGCCAAATTTTACCAATCTTTTGTATCACTATCGGAGAGACACAGTCTAGCAAAATGTAATATGATTTAACAATTACTTATTTTACTCTTTTTATTAATTCTGTTTAAACATCAAACTTTTTATAGTTAATCATGAAATGATGAATGGTTATACTGAGATAAATCGCATTATCTGACACGTTCGCACCTTAACAACGACCATTTCCGTAACATTTTCGTCCCCCTAATTCCCTTTCCTAACTCGTTAACCATTCTCGCGTAGAGTACTTAAAAAAATCCCTCGCGCAATTGAAACAAATTCAAGTTCATCCCGGATTTCGAACCTCTCTCGGGATCGCTTTTCCAGTCTTTTATTGTCACAAATGTTTTTTTTTTTAATTTTTCCTCCGGCAACTAATTCTTCCTCCATCCATTCTTCTTCATCTCGGCAGCCATCGTGCTGAGGCAAACCAACCAATCCTCTCTCAGGAAGTTGAATAAAAGGAACTTAATCCGGGCGTGATTATCAATCTGAAAATTCCACAAAAAATATCCAAAAAATTTCCGACGAGGAACACCCCCTTAGGGGTGGAATTCGGGAGGAGTGACTGAATGAGAGAGGGAGAGCTGAGGTGTAGAGATGGGAGAGGGAGGAACGGAGGAAAAAGGGTGGTTTTTACTCAGCGCGTCAAAAAGTTTACTCTAGAACCCATTTTACTCCGAAACTTAATTCGCCACATTAAAAACGCTTGTTCTCCCCGGGAAAGAAATGACCCCTTAATAACAGAGTGCTCTTCATTCAAAACCGAGATTTCACTCATCTCCCTACTCCGCGGACGAATGAGATGGAGTGAAGATAAGAGAGAGAGAGGAGGGGGGAGAGAAAAAATAGAAAAAATAAGAAAGGGGTATCTCATCTCCAAGCTCATTCTGCTACCTCACCCCCCCACCACACCTCTTATCCACCCTCCCTCCTCCGCCCCTTGATCCAACAATCACAAATTCCCACCCTTTACCCGCTCCACACCCCGCAAAAAACATCCTAAACCCTCTCTCCCTCCCAATAATCTTTCTTTACTCCTCATCCTCCTCCCTTCTCCCCATCCACTCCTATCCCAACTCTCCTTAAAAACCCTTAAGCGATGTGCAGTCTGAAAACGTGTGAGAAATCAACGAATGCTATGAAAAGAAGAAGCTGGTGGTCTGGAAAGCTAGAAAGAGAGAGAGAGAGGTGGGAAAGTGGGATGGAGTCGTGGAGGGAGGGGTGGAGAGGGGAAAAGTAGAAGAGTCAAAGAGGAAAAGATGGATGGGAGAGAGAGGGTGAAAGATTGTAGGAGGGGTGGTAACGTAAAGGAAGCGGAGGAGAATGGATGCCCTTAGGCCAACTGAGAGAAAAAAATGAAAATCGAGGATGAGATGAAGAATAGGAGACACATAATGGGTGCCTGGAGGAGGTTAGAGGGAAAGAAAGGAGGGGAAAGAAGGGACGAAGGAAGGAGAGCAGGGACTGAAATAGAAGAGACAGAGAGAGAAAGAAGGAAGAGCAGGGAATTAGGAGAGAGATAGCAACGAAGTGGCGTATAATGAACCAGGAAAAGTAGAAGTAGAAAATAGAAAATCGATGATAAATGGATAATATGAAGAATGGAAGGGAAGTAAGGGGTATGCGGGTGAGATAGGGATTGAGACAAATGGAGTATAAATAATAAACATGACGAAAATTGAAGTTATGGATGGTCGAAAGAGGTGTTAAAACGGTAAGCAGAAAGGGAGAATGGTTTATAGAATATACACATCGCTTTGAAAAATCGCGTTTTATTTGAACTGAAGTGTTTTGAAGCACCGAAGATAGAAGAAATATTAGAAGTAGCAAAAATCGGAGAGGGAAGAGAGCTGAGGAAGAGGTGTTGTGTACGAAAAAGAAATGTTTTTGAAAGAATGCAGTTAAAATGAGAAAAAGAGGAAAGAAAAAAGAGAAAATTGGAAGAAGAGAAAAGAAAGAAGAGAAGAAAAAGCAAGAGAACAGATAAGGAAGAATCCTAGAAGAGGTGAAGAAAAAGCGAATTAAAAATAAGAATAAAAGATGAAAGATCTACTGCATAAGGAGTAAGGAGAAGAGGAAGAAGAAGATGAGAAAAACAAACTAGGAGATATAAAATAGAAGAGGAAGACAAGGAATAGTAACACATCAGAGTGAAGTAAAAGGAGAGAAGAATGATGATGAAGAGGAGAAGAATGATGATTAAGTTTGTGGAGCGTTTGGAAGGAAGGAGAGAGAGAGATAGAGAAGGGATATAAGGGCGAAGAGGAAGAAGAGTAAGGAGGGGGTTTGGGATTGATGGTCGCCAAAATGGGATTGAATGCGGAAGAAGTTTGAGGGAGTAGGGAGAGAGAGAGAGAGAGAGTGAGGAAAGAGCGGGAACGCAGACACTTAGTACTCCAAACTCTATCTCTCTATCTCTTACCCTCATCCTATCTCCCTCTCTCTCTCTCACACCGCAGTACCTCCAGGGGGTTCTTATCCAAGTGTCGACGGAATGAGAAGAGGGAGAGGAAAGAAGGATGAGAATTGAGCGTAGCAATGGAAGGAGTTTTGAAAAGGAAGGAGGAGAGGGTGGGAGCAAGTATTGGACTGGAGGGAAGGAGAGGAGAGATAAAAAGAACGAGAAACAGAGAGAGAGAAAAAGAAAAGGGTAGACAAGAGAGTGAATCGTCGAGAGATATAAAATAAACCGCACTCAGCATCGGATTTTTTATCGAGATAATCTCCAGATTGTTTGCGTGAGGAATGCTAGGCAACGACTTCTCTCCATCGCGAATTTCTCCCCCCTTCCTCCCTCGTCCAGAAAACGGATAAATATACTTTTTCCGTTTAAAAAAAAATAAAAAAATTCGAAATAAAAACCAATGGAAACGTTTCTTTTTTTCCGTACGTATGCTCGGCTGATTTGCGAGAACTGGAAGAATTAAAAAAAATAAACACGCGAAGGAAAAGAAACGATAAGGGAAGATCGCGGAGCGCTATAAAAAAGAAACGCGAGAGTATGATAATTAAGAGGCGAAGTCCTGAAGAGAGAGAGAGAGAGGGAATTTAAAGTAAGCCTCACAGCTATCATTGGAGTCAATATTGGCTTTTCATGCCCCCAACCTCACGGCTAGCGTCACCACCCACTGCCTCCACCTACCCTCTCTCATCCTCCTTCTCAGCCATCTCCATTTCTCCCGGAATTCCCTTCCATTCTCCTATCCCACCTCCATCTCTTCCCCGGCTCTAACACTCCCATATCTTTTCCTCTCTCCCTCTCCGTCATCCACACCTCGTCCTCATACACACGCCTCGCCTTATGCACACCAAACAAACCCTCTGTCTCTTCCGCCCCGAACCTACTCTCTCGCCCTCTCATCTCCCCTTCCCCTCTCCTAACCCCTCTGTGTATTCGCCTCTGTTTTAACCGGTGGAGTAGAGTGATTTTTTCGAGTGGAAACCGCGGGAAAAACTTCGCCATTTTAGAAAGGGCATCAGGGAAGGGTGGGAACACGGTGGAAGGGGATGGTACGTAAAAGGGGAGCGGGTGGAGGAGGGAGGGAGGGGAGCGAATTGAGGGGGGGTGGACGAGGAGACTAACGGAGACTACTAAAAGGGGTTACACTCCTTTGGCCTCCATACCCCTTGAACCTCTTTGAAGTTGCACTCTAGATGGGAAAGAGAGAAGAGTTTTGCGAGCGAAACGAGAATGATGTTGAATGCATTTTTTTAAATGGCCGGTTTCGGAGAGAGAGTGAGAGAGGCTAGAGTAGGAGGTTAGGGGTGGAGGAGGTGAGGGTTGCTCCGAAAAAATAAATACGAAAAAAATATAAACAACAACCCTCCTCGACCACTTCAAAGCGGAGAGTGACGTGTGTTGTCGTGTAAGCAGGCATGTGTCTGGATTGGAGAAAAGGGCGGCCGAGAGATTGCTATGGAAAGAGAAATACTGCGAGTTTTTTTTCTTGATGCTCTCGAGTCGCGTGTTCGAGAGAGCGTGCGGTTTTTGATTGGCGGGCGGAATGAAAAAGGCTGTTTACGGGGTCGCGTTAATGAAAATCGATGGGATAGGGAACGCTTGAGTTCCCGAGCAAAGTTGCTCGAAACGCGTTGTTGGCAGCGTGCTGTCATATTTATCTGTTAATGCACGAAGAGAAAAATCGATCATTCCACCTGGGGTAGGCGCAAGCGACCTGATGATGAAGAAGTATTTTCTTAGAAATCCAAAGCGCTTCGTTATATAAGTAACCGAGATATATTCTTTTAAGGAAGGTAGCATATTTGGTAAAACTACGATTTTCTAGAGATGCTCTTGTTAGATTCGTGATAAACGATAATTTTCAAATATTCAAAATGTTACTATTTTAACATTACGAATGCGCATTAAAAAAGAAATCCAAATTACTGGCTGTTTCTAAGTTAAGACAATTAACTTCGGAAATAAATTATTTAATGCAGGCATTGTTTAAGAAGTAATTCCTTAAAAGGTAGAAAATTTTCCATAAAAACAGAAAATAATTTGATCAAAAAAGAAACATCATTCTCAAGGATAAAGTGGAAATGTTTACTTTAAAAAATATTGGAATTAATGCTAATGAATTATGCAAAGGTAAGTAGCATCAAATATGAGAGCACATTTTAGCAATTTAATCGTACATGTTATGCCCAAGAATAATGTATATAAATTATTGTTTAACTTTCTCAAAACGAACTATTTTAAGCAGCAAATTTTTTTATAAATGACGACTATGCGATGGAAAAACGTATAGACAGAGATACAACTTACAATAAATATTCTAAATAGTTCAAATTAATTTCATACTTCACTCTTTTCGAAAATATTGTCATTTAGCTCATTTTTAAGTAGTGAACACCTAGAAAAGCTAGGGTCTAAGGCAGCTGCGTTCAACACCCTCGCCACTTGCCACATTTAGCGAATCTAAAGCAGACATGAGATGAATTGATTCTCTCAGGTTGTTATATTTATTATACTACGTAATTTTGGTGTCCAAATTCAGGAAATTGGTGAAAGAATAGAATCTGTGTTACCCCTAAGACTTTAAATTTGTAACAATAATGCGATAAATATCCATTAAACTGTTAATATGTTGCCGATGCATACGTACGACTTTTTGCTCATTTTTCTGGATGCATTAAGGCCACTGCATCACAAGGAATAATAATAACAATTTATAGATACACGAAAGATATTATATTTAAACACCTATACGTAATTACTTATGCCTCAAAAATAATTCTAAAAAGTCCACTTTCTTTCATTAATATTTCATATATTTAATACCGTATGGAAAACAGTATCCTGCAAAATCCGAAAGCATCAAAATTATTTATGAGACCAAAAGTCCAATGTGATATTTGAACCGCAAAAGTATTTGAATGAAAACAGCTGCAACCCATGTCAATGATGATGTAATTATTATTAACCTGAAATAATCCCGAACTATAACCAATTACTTTGTAAAATAAAATTATCTTTTAGGGAGAATAATTATAGTTTTTAAAAGTTAAAAGATACCAAAAGTCATTTGAAAATAACATCAAACAAAAATTAATTTCTTTGGAAAATTCTATCACCAAAAAACTGTAGAATAACAACTCTATCGCCTCTACTAATACTTCACACGGTTACCCCTTTACCGTAGTATTCATAACCTTTTCCAAACATTCTCCAAAATTATGCAGAGAACTGCTAACAAAACTGAAATCAAATTCCTCGGGAATTTCAACGAATATATCCCTCCTCTGCAAAGCGACGATATAAAAAATCTGCCACGTTACATTTATTCGGCGACGAAAATGTTCAACGACCATTGAAACCTGGGGTGGAGAGGAGGGAGAGGGGCAAGAGGGAAGGATTATTCAACCCCGGAGTTTAAATAAAAAAAATGAAGCAAAATAATATTTTTAAAAATTCACCGCTCGAAAAGGAGAGAGAGTGAGAGAGTGGAAACGCCCTCTATAATATAGTATATCCCCCCTCGCATTAAAATTCCCAAATCGAGGAAGATCGCCCTTTTATTTTATTTTCGCGTTTTATTCTCTCGCTTTCGCAACGATCCGCGCACTCATTGTCGCCTTTCAGAGCGCTGTCAATTCACTTTGTTCTGACGGCCCGCGCTTCCCACTTGTTTATCTCGCAAATGCGTTCGGTTTTTGCGAAGAGGCAGTTCCGATCCCGTCGTTGAAAGTTGCCGTCACCTGAATCGCGGTGTTTTTTCGCTCGTTCTCTCTCCCCTCCTCCCCTTTCTCCCCTTTTCTCTCACGGGGAATAAACCGAAGCGGGAGCAATGAATGCGCTTAAAATAAACAAACAAATAAAAAAACAAACGAATAAAAGTCGGCCGGGAAGTGGAAATTTCTAGAATTCGTTCGTTTTATGCGCGCTCTTTTGCGTTCACTCGTTTATTTTTCTTCTTTCAACCGAAAAACGCGTGATGCGATTCAAGTCCTTCGCGTGTATGCGCGTGTATGAATTTGATTCACAATTTTCGTCCGATTGTCTCCGTCTTCCCTTTGATGTCGAACTTTTGGATGTCGTCAGTCGTCGTCGTCGTCTGGAAGCGATCGTCAATTATATTTTTTTCAAATCCTCGCGTCGCGATACGACACTACCCCTCAAATCGAGTTTCTATGCGGATATGATTTTTTTTCCTCGAGATGGCGGTGAAGTCATAATTTTTTATGAGATGAAATATTCCGAAACATTTCATGTTTTTTTAATGAAAAGGTCATTGGGAACGGATGTATGCTTTTAATCGCACTCGGGTATGATGAATAGCTGAAAAGTTAACGGTCTCTAAGTTTTGAAAGCGTACGATAAAATTTACTAACCCCGCTACGCCTGGAAAATCAATTCTTCATTTGTTTCTTTTTCTGTATTACAGGCGGTACTTTAATTTTCAAATACCATTGTTCACCTCATAAACTCGAGAAATAGTTCTAAACGGATGAATTGAGGCTCCCCTAACGATGTTAGTTTTTACCTATATATTCTCGGGGTGTCCAACTGCTAGACGCGCCTCTCTTGGGAGGCTCAGACAATCATAAAGGAAAGAAGGAATCATTTTCAAGTTCCAAACAAATATTTGACGGTAATTTTGTCGGCATCAGCTTCAAAACAATCCCTCATCCTTTGCAATTCAAATATTCACTGAATACTATATACTGCTGAAGTTATTCAGTAATCAAAATGAAATCGACCACTTCTATGTGGAATACTCTTTTGCCATTAGAGGAGTGTAGATACATCCTTCTTTTATCCTGATTAATTTACGCTTCTTATTTCCAAACGAATCAAATCACTTGTTAAATATTTATATTTATCATTTTAAGAGAAGATGTACACTTTTTGAGTTAAGCCAAGGGCCTATATTCTTATAGGAAAAATCCTCAGTAAAACAACCGAATAAACGTTTGAAATGCGACATACGCGAGATTTAAGCAATATAAATCATTAATGTCGGAAACGAGAAGGCAGGTGTCGTATCTCTTTTCTTTGTGTTTATCAACGATCTTGAATCTCAATAGAGTTTATTTTCATGGTATAATAGGTTATTTGGAAAAAAGCGTCAAAAATGATGGAATAGCAAATTTTAAATATATTTCCATTTATTGCTTAATTTTTAAATAGAAAGAATATTCTTTGTAAAATAAAAACTTGTTTAAATAAAAAATAATTTAATCAAATAAAAATATTTTAAAAATTCTGTTCATACAAAATTTTCCTATAGGCCTTCCCTCCCCCCCCCTATTTCTCACTATCTCTCTCCATTTTTATCTCCCTCCGTCCCATTCTCATTCTCCCTCCCTCCCCCTCTCTCACTCATCCAAGTCCCTCTTTGCCATTTTCTTGGCCACTCTCATTTCCCTTCCCTCTTTCTGTGAATATTCTTTAAAGAAAATCTTTTTGAAGATAAGTTCACGAAATTTTTTCGATTTCTATTTAATCCAATTCAATGCATGTGATATCTCTAAATCCTCTATAACGCGGTTGTTCTTGACGATGAAATGTGTTTACTTCAGAAAACCTAATATTATCATGCTCAATAAAAATTTTTGGACCGATTCTACACGAATTTGAAAATTGACGGTAGAAAAAGGAATTTTCATTCTTTCATGCACTCCTTGGTCTAGGTTCCGAATTTGTAGGATGATTACGAATAATTTTAAAATACAAATGAAAAACACGCTGCATCTACTCCCGTGTTATTCAAGTAGCGCATGGCGGAATGAAACGCTCCTGGAACCGATCTTCGGCCGTTAATGTCTACAATCTCCCCTCGGATACCGGGATAATATTGTGAATAAATGAAACGAGTCGGTAAAAGAACAGAAAAGTCAGTAAAAATATATTTTTTTGAGCGGGATAGATAGAATGACAACGACAAAAATGAAACTAATTATTATAGTATAAGATTATAAAAATGCGGCATTATTTTCAATCTCGTGACTTTTCCGAACTTTTAGTCGAACTTTTCAACTGCGATACTGCGTTAATATTTTTATCACTACGGTAAATATATCATATGTATGTATATACGTCTGTTAAATAGGGATAGTATACAAGTATGACAATACTGCATGAGAAACCCGAGTCTGGTAATCCTACCTACCAATCATTTTTAAACGTGCAAAAAATCATTCAAACATCCAAATTATGCATTCATTCATCTTCCGTCTAATGATTTATAAAATGTTTTTGAAAAGTTTTTCTTTCGATGAATTGTGTCTCCGGCGACTGGAATTGAAGGAAAGAAACGATCGTTACGCGTCGTATGTAGTGGATGGTCATTGAAAGCATCGACGAATTTTTTTTACTTATTGACCATTCGATTTCCCCGATATGAGGGAGGTCCATAAAGTTGTTGCGACATACTTTCGTGTGAGTACGAGAATTTGTCGCTGACATTTATGCCTCGGTGTATTAAATCGATCCAATTATCGGGGAAGTCCTCCGTTATTCTACTCAAAGCTGAGATAGGAATTCAAAAGGTTTATTTGGTATTCGTGACATCTGATAGTTCTCTTCCACTCTCATAAAATTTCGATTTTTCGCAGTTTAATTTCATGTTCCGGTAACGCATCTGTTATTCGACACCACTCTAAATGCAGGCACATTTTCGTGTCAACTAGCCCGTTCTTATCTTTGGAATATTACTCCGATTCTGCGGCAAGTTCTCGGAGCTTTCGTAGGCGATCCTGAGACACTTGGTTCGTGGATCATCATACTTACTTATAAATCGATCAATTTCACTGGCTTATGTAGTACTGAACTGATTTTGACGATATTTTCCTTATTGAATTTCTTTAATGATTTTTGTACTGATTCACAAATATAATAATTTCTTATTTCATAATTTTCATTAATCCAGTCATTGGGCTCAAATATTGGTATAGCTTCTGTGTTAATTTTAAAAAGTATTTCCACACATATTTTTAAATTTTTAATGGTTGATAGAACTTTAATCACAGAATATTTGTAATCTATATAGGCAATTAGTGAAGTAAAAATTACAATTATCTGTATAATGTTAGTGAAGTGAAAACTCTAACATTTAGTTTAGTGCCCCTAGACATTTTTCCTGAATTCATTTCATATATGGTCAAAAATACCGCCTGTACTGATTTGAAGGCGAAAAAAATTTGCCACTTAAGTTTTAATGTAACTGGAATCATTTATTCATCGAGGCGAAATGATTGAAACATGCTAAAAATAAAACTTACAGAAATAAATTGAATAATGTCTCTCCTGTTTTGAATCCACTCGAAACAAATAGGCTACTGCTTGGGATGCCCTTTTGTCATTTTAAATTAACCTGCAATACAAAGAAATAGAGCTTATTAGCGAGAAATATAATAACGACATATATAACGGTTACATATAAAAGAATTTTTTTATGTAATTCAACATAGAAACAGGTAACCTATTATAATAATACTAGCGCAATTGCCCGTCAAAATTACGGGTTCAAATTAATAAAAAAAAGAATTAAAATTTTTAACTTTAAATAAATTATTTTAACAATCACTATTTATAATGATTTTGTTTCTCACAGCAGTCAGTTGTCAAGATAAACAAATGAGCGAATAAGTGAATTTATTAATTTTTTTTAAATAGTACAAATCGGATGATCGTAGGCCAGGTTTTTCCAATTTTAATTTCCAAAAGAAGAAAAGCCTGCACGACAGATAAGTCGATTTTTGGGTGTTATCTTTCGTAGAATGGAAATATTACCCTGGAGTCGAACTCTGTAATTTTTTCGTGAATTTTCTTTCGGCAAAGCATAGCATAGATCCCAATCTTTTTTAGTATAAGGTCCCCTTCTTAACTTCAATACATTTTCGCGGCCACCCACATGATATAGGCTTCGGTAATTTTGAAAATACATAATAACAAAAAATAAACTTTGATAAATTCAGTAGCCGTTTTATATAAATTCACATTTTATTCATCAAAACAATGCATAAATTTTAAAAAATAGTACCTAATAACATCATACTACTATATATATATATACCTATATTACAATTAATTACATAGATATATAGTCACTCAATGAGATGGCTGGTGCTGTTTCGCAGATGTCAAAGTTTGAATATCTGGTTGAAGCGGTGATAGTTTCAACCTTAAATCTGGTTCCACATTCAGATTATTTCTGTACTTTTATTTTAGCGCAACAAGTGCAGAAATGCGTTTTTTGAAATTTCACAATGATCTCAATATTTTTCGCTCAGATGAGTATTTAACGAGAAGCTAGCGAGGTAGGTACGTTGTAAAATACATGTAAGTCCTTATGTAAAGTTGTCCTTATTATGCGTTCTTTGCACGAAGTGAACGCATATAGGGGAGGTCGATTCCGTCCGTCCGTTCGCATGTTAAAACTCAGAAACCGCTGGGCTTATTATGATGAAATTCGATATTAGGGAATTTTGCTAAAATTGGTTGCCCGATTTCAATTTTGGTCAAAATCGAACAACAATGATGACCACTTTACATGAAGACTTACAATGTTCTTTTGTTTCAATTCGGAAACCGCTGGACGTATTTTGATGAAATTTGGTATTGTGAGTTTTGCTAAAATTGGTCCACCGATTCCAATTTTGGTACCCGAGTTTTAACATGAAGACGCACGGACGGAAACGACCTCCCCTATATGCGTTCACTTCGTGCAAATAACGCATAATAATATTGAATTTAGCTCATTATGACGATTTTTAATCTCTATCAATAGTATTTCAGTTTTTTAGGTATTCCTTCTGGTAAATAACGCAACGAATGCTGTTTACATTGATTACTATGAAAATCATTTCCCCCTCTTCCGCCTTTCTCCTCTCTTAATAAGTATTCAAATCGCGCTTAAACCTATATGGATACAAGTAACAATAAAAATTCGAAGTTTAACAATATAGTTGGTAGGCAAGACAACATCCCGTTAAAATGCCAAGATTTTTCCAAAATGTACCATTCAAACGATTAACATGAGCGATTTCGATCTGAAGGCGAAAAAAGACGAATAGAATAAGAAACTTGAAAATGTCTAGATCCGAAGATCGAAGTTAAAATTTTTCTAATTTTAATTTCCAAAAGAAGAAAAGTTCATTTTTACGTGTTGGCTTGTGAGAAATAGAAATAATTCTCTGGAGTCGAACCAAGATCGCTTTTCCAAATGTTTTTGCCAACCACTTTTTATATGTGAATCCTGGAAAATTTCGAGCCATTATCTCTTACCGTTTTTGAGATATTAACGATTAATATCGGCATGGGTGCTTCAGTGGCGCGGTCTGGTTGCGCGTGGTGGAAGTTGTTGCAGACGGAGTAAGAGAAATATATATGAGTTATATAATAGCTGAAAATCATTAGCTTACTTTTTTCGGGGCTACCGTATGTGCATATATGTGTGTGTATGCCAGTGGTGGCCAAACCGTATCTTGCGAGCCGCATGCAACTGTTTTATCTTAGTATGCGGTTCTTTTAAATTTACATTAAATGGCGTGTCAACGTTTTTCACTACAGAACACAATGGCATAGTGTGACTTGAGAAATGTTGGGGATGCCTAAGCGACATGCATTATATCCGAATTGCTTCGGATGCAGGCTATGTTTTCTGTTCGTAAATTTATGAGCACAGAATGTGTGCCATGCGGCTCTCGAACTTATAAAAATTATCCTATGTGGTTCTGAGGGCAAGTAGATGTGGCCACCCCTGGTATATTATACTATCAAGACTTGTAATACTGCTATTCAATATAAATGTACACCAAAGAATTATTTTGTGTTCCTAGAAAATCCACATGCCAGTCAGTGTTGCCATGGTGATGCATCTTATATTTGCAACAAATAGTTGCCGAGTCTAGAGAAGATACCGAATTACGTTATATCATTCAAAGTCTTCGAATAAAACTGACCTCGTTAAATTGTAGATGCTTATATATGTATACTATAATAAGAAAGTAGGTGTAACTCGGCCAACATTTCAGCCCTAGAGCCTTTTTCCAACCAAACAATCCAGCCGCGCTTAGTCTACGAAATCATCCCGGCGTTAATTACCACTATTGGACGCTCACTTATCCCCTTGGCCTGTCCTTTTATCCTCGTCGGTGAGAGGGTGAGAGAGAGGCACAAAATCCTTTTCCCTCGCTTCCTACCTACTCTCTCTCTCTCTCCACAGTCCCTTCAATCAGAGGAGAGAAAGTAAGGGAGGAAGCTGTCACACCTTCCAAACCTTTTGTCTCCCAACCGAGAAAGGAAGGGGGAGCAGAGAAGAACTGGAACGGAGGGTATGTGGGGAAGTCACACGGGTAGGCAGCGCCTTGCGCGGTAGCCATCTTGGACAGCTCTGGACAATCGAACTGAGGTCAGCGGCGCTAAACTTTCGTGCGGAGGTAGAGAGAGAGAGGGAGAGACGGAGATAGTGAAAGAAACGGAAAAATGGGGGAAACGAGAGGCAGATAAAATGAGGGGTAGGAGGAGATATAGAGAAAAATGGTGTGAAAGAGGAAAGGGGAGAGGAGAGAAAGAGTGGGAATGAGGGAGAGAGAAAAGGAGAGAGGAAAATAAGAGCTGCTTCCATCGTTCTTATCTCCTCCCCTTCCCCCTTGAAATCCTCTGCGCTGCTGACGCGTTTGAAACCCGATAGAGAATCGATGGACGATTGACCGTCACTTATAAAGACCCACAGCCGTGTGGTAGTGGAGAAGAATAGGGGAAGCGAAGAGAGAGTGGGAGGCGATACTAAATATCTCCGCTTACGACCTATTTTCATATATTTTTTGGCGCTCTCCTCCTGCCCTACTCAGTTCCAATCGAAGTAAAAACCGTAGCCATGAAACGGTCACTGGTGATTTTAAAAATATCAACAATCGATGAAATATCAATTTGTTCATATTGTATACTCAATTATTTTATGCGAACGAGATCTCGTTGATCATCTGTTGAATTTAATACATAAGATAGAACCGTCGTAGTGACCGATGTAAATAAAATATTTGATGCTATGCTTGGGATTTCCCGAATTTTTATCTCTGAAACTATAAATCGCAATTATGTGGTTAATTGTGGTCTTATATCCAAATAATGTTTTTAATCGATACCTTACAGATCACATAAGAACTAGGGAGAGAAGAGTATAAAATACTATAATTGTTGCTTGACTGATGCCTTTTAACGAAACACGAGTATACGTTTATGTAAGTTCTTATGTAAAGTCGAAGTTCTAATAGACGGATGCAGATGGAAATCATAATACGGAGGTAAATTTCAATAAGAATCACTCAAAATAAATTTAATTAAAAGCCGTTTAGCGTTTCAAGAAATGAAAGTCGCGACAGACGGACGGACAGATGAGACGTTCCGCTACTATCGCTTCTCTTGTAACGCCTAATAATTTTACAATGTATATCAAAGATGTAAATATAAAATAAATATAATAATGCATTATGCAAAATATATTTCTGTAGTATACCTCTAAAGGCGGCTACTTAGATGCTTAATCTGCACCTCATTTACTCAGCCGTTTTATGACCGCAGGGCGCCAAGGACATCGATCATATTTCAACCGTATGATAAGCTCGACAGTTCATTTTTGATCAACCCAAATTTATTGAGAGACGATTTCCATCCCCTCCCTTTTGTCCACCTATTTTAAATCGCCACGGGGCATAAATATCATTTCGTTATCCCCCTCTGCCTTTCAATAAAACCGATCCTTCCATCCCGCTAAGTTACTCTCTCTTATTCCTCTCCAATATTCGTGTTCCAAAAACTTGTCCATAGCTTCGTTTTTATCCACCTCTTTCTCTCTCTCCTTAAAAAGAAAGAGCCTCCCTTTCCTGCTGAACCAGTGGGAGTGGGGATAATGAGGGATGCGCGCCATGCCCTTTCTTTTTTTCTTGCTGTGCGACCCACCCCTCTCTACCTCTTCGTACACCCTTTCGTTTCACCCGAGAGAGCAATATGTAAGCCAACTCCGGAATAGGTATTCACCCGGTGCAACTTTAGCTGCCACCTACCCTTCCTATCCGTTTCCCTTCCCTCCCCTCCCTCTATCCCTCCACCATTCTAACCTACCCTCGAAAAAACTACCCTTAGTTTCGTTCCATCCCACCCCCTATTTATCCTCCCCGGAGTCATATGACTCTTCGCCTTCCCCCTCCTATCCTCTCGCCAACCTGAATGTAAAAAAAAGAAAATTCATACTGGAAATTTTGCCTTCCTCATTGATAAAATTCCTTTTTCTGCCGGTCGCTTGATTCCCCCTCGACTCCCCTATTATGTTACAGGGATGGAGGGAGGAAGGGTGAAGGGGTTGGAGGTAATCGATGATTCGTAGCAAAACTACTGCAATTAACTGTTGTCGAAAGGAAAACCCCATTAATGGACCGGTTTGGTTAACATAAACGTTCTCTCTCTCTACACACACATATATATACACATATACATACATATATACATACTATTTATGCATTTGCATTGACTGTATACAAACATATGTACGTGTACAGCTGCATAACAAGGAAAGACAGAAAAAGTGGCAGTTGACGAAACCTGAATCCACAGACCGTATAATAATGCGGATGGTAAAAGTATCTTCGAATTACAGAGGTTTGAGATATGGATATAATAATGCACATGTAAAAAAGAAATATATCTACATATGGTGCATTTGCATACTGTGGGCGAACTCTGTTTACCATCAACTATGACCACCCTCTGCTAGAGGGAAGCAAAAAGTTATACAAAAAGATGATTTGTATTGTTTAATAAATTAAACTTACAATCCAAGTGTCTCATAGGCGTATATAGCTAACTAGAGAAAATGATTGAATTTTTTCATGAAACTACAAAAGTCGTAAGAATTAATGCAACCAAAGCGAAGATTGAATGTTCAGCATAATTTTTGCATCAATTATCTATTACTAATTTGAAACTTAAGGCATTATATTTCTGTTGTTGATATGTGAAATGGATTCAATCAGCCTTAAATTTTGATCACATAAAATTGACCTACTGACCGATTAACCTTCTCGCAAAGGTAGCAAGAAACGATGGAAAATAACAGTTTAAGTTATAAGTATTAATTCTGTTTAAATTCATATAGACTCGACGATTACACTATAGCAACTTCATGTCACGTGGAGTAATGCTCAAGCTGAAACAAAGTTTTAAATCGATTAGAACTGGAAGTCAGCTATTTTTACGACATTGAATCCTTTTAATTTAGATCCTATATAGATGATTGCTCAATTATGATTCTATTGACGTTTTTAATCAGTTTATATCCAATGAGTTCGCTAAACACAGCAAATTTGTAAAATTTTCAGTTATTTCACTCGAATTTATTGGTGCCCTTCTAAACAATTTAATCATAACAAACGAATTTATTTAATGCATTAAACTGTATATGCACTACGATAGCTAGTGTTTAAATTTATGAGATAAAGAAACATTAAATTTACAGAACCATTTTTATTAGGAACGCATTTCCTCAACAATAAATATGATAAATAATAAAATATAAAATAAAAATTATTATAAATTAATAACTACACTAAACTCACATTTACAATTTAACCTGATTATTATAAGGTTGTAATGATTCAGCATCCACAACACGATTCATCACTCCGCCTTAATGTAGTGCTAATAAACAAAATAAAACAAACTTGGAATGTTTAATTAAACGGCGATTAAAATATAGCATGTATCAAAAAAATAAACTCGAACGCAAAGACCTCTTGGGTGTAATCACAATTTCAAACCGTGAACCACAGGGGACGAGTGAATGGGGAGGACAGCGAAATTTCGGCTTTTGGCACAACTTGCGGTCTCTTGGAAATTCGGCCGATCTATCTTAGTGCCTCGTCGTCGTGAGGCTTGTAACAAACAGTTGAGCGTCGCGAGTGAGCGAAGAGGGTAAAGGAGGAGGTTCCGAGTCGTCTTTCCCTCTTCCTCCTCAGTCTGTCGTTTCAAAACGTCTCTTCCCACCCCGACGCCGCTCTCTCGCATTCCGTTCACCCCTCCTCCCATACCCTTTTACCCCCTCCCACGCAAAAACGTTTCCCCCTGTACCCGCCCACCGAACGGAACGATTCAGCCTCCCGTCCAATGGGAGCCATCCTTTGAACCCGGGCACTACAAAGCACCGCCTACCCGGGCCACGGCGCATGGCAAGCGATTATGAGCCTTACGAACTGTAGTCTATATAAGATTCACGTCGGCGGAACCGGTTCCCTGCCCCTCCCCTCAACTCCCCCCACCCATTCTCTCCAATCTCCTAGCCTTCTCTCCCCCACCATTCTCTCCCTCCTCCTCCCACTCTCATCCTCCCACCTCCCCCGTCATCTCTCTCGTCACCCGTTCTTCCTTTACGAGAGGTGTTGTTTGGGCAACCAATCCCATTTGTCCTCTCTCCCTCTCTCTCTCTTTATCTCTCTTCTTTTTTCTCAACCTATTCCCACCCCTTCCGCGTTTTTCTCAGCGTGTAAATCCCCCTCTCTCCTTCCTCCTTAACCCTCTTTCTCTCGCCACCTCCTCTTTTTCTCTCTCTCTCTCTCTCGTTCCCTCGCTACACTCGTACCCCCGCGAGCTTCGAAGGCACTTCTATTCCCCGTGTAATTATCTCATTTACGCCATGCGGCGGAAGATGGCGGGACCGTCGAGGGATGGGTAGGGTTTTTTTTTTAAGAGGGGTAAGGAGTAGGGGGAGAGACGGGCTGTAGTTTGGGCCGTGTGGGAGGGGTGAGTAGGTGGGGGAGAGAGATTATCGAGCAGGGAGGGTGAGGTATAAGAGAGGCAGGGGTGGTTGATGGGGTGTAATGGGTTTGCTAGTAGTGCGAGTGTGGGGAAAGGGGTTTGCGGGGAGGAAGGGGAGTAGACCCATCCCCTCCCCTTCCCTCCCCGAGTTAGGGCGACCATTCTCCACTCATCCTCCGCTCTTTCTCCCTCCCCGCTACCACTCCATTCCACCTCCTCCACTCCCTCCTTCGAAATTTTTTTTCACTCTTCGGCTCTCTTCTACTGCTTCCGTTCTATTCCAAAACACTCCCCCGTGCGAGAAACAGCGCGCCGTCCCTCGCTCGCTACTCCCACCGCTGGAGACGTCAGTACGTTTTCGTCGCGTTTGTCCGGCGGAGACTCTTCGTTTACGACGCGACCGCCTCCGCCTCCTCCCCACTACTTATACCCCGCCGCCCGTCGGTTTTCGGTGGACGCTGACTGCACGAGGACCGTGGCAACAACTCCCGGAGAGGTGTTTTTGTTATACCGACGGCCAACGGACGTCGACGCGAAGAAAACGCCTCTTTCTCGTTTACCTCCTTCGAAGGACGACGTGGATTTTTTCCCCATACGGAGGAGTTGGACTCGCTAAGAATAATATTTAGAGGAGGCGTTGCCCGATTGCTGCGTGGTGTCTGTTCCTAGTGGTAGTTGAGGCTTTCGGTTATTTTTACATCCAAACTCGTAGGTGTGGTGGATCTTTTCGCCGTGTGCAGCGCGGAAAAGGACGGAGGACGTCGACGGCTGTTTTACTGCCGCGGCGGCGGTCGCCGTATCCGCACACGTGCTCCGCCGATCATGACGGCGCCTTTGGGAGGAAGATGCGACGGGACGATTGTATTGGTCGGACGCTGATCTTGGAGGTCGCCGATAAGAAAATGAACCCAACTCCAAAATATTTGTATTCTAAGGACTGGCTCGCGTGATACGAGAAGGGACGATATTCGTCTTCGAAGTTCGAAGAAGTTATTCCGAAAAATAACAGGACTCTTTGGCCAAACCGAGTGATACTTAACAACGGTAACTTGTCGGAACGGTTAGGATCGGCCATGTGCAGATGAACCGCTAGGGATGCTGCCGTGCATAGTTTGAAACCGACCGAAAGGAAGACGGAAAAGAACTCGGGAAGATGACGGAACCTAGGGAAGTCGAAGTGTCCGTGGTGAGCAGCCCGGAGACCAGCAGGTCGTCGGCCTCTTGCTCGCCTCAGCCTCCCACCCCGGCGCCTCCTCCACCGCCCCCGCCACCCCCGCCATCCCCCAGGCAACCCGGAGGACCTCCGCCGCCCACGCTGCCTCCCAATGGACAGCCCCCGACGCCGCACAAGACGACTGCCGCCTCCCCTCCTACCTCCTACACCTCCTTCTCCATCTCCAGCATCCTGAGTAGGGCGGAACCCGGGAGGCAGAGGACGCCGTCGGGTGCGGGCGACGCAGAGGGCGGAACCGGGAACCCGGCGTCCGGGACTACGATACCCGGCATCCCGGGGATGCTGCCGCGCTCACCCGCGGGTATGCTGCCGCTCTCCTTGCACCCTCACCACCACATACCGCCTTGCTCCGCTGAGGCCGGCATGCTATCGAGGTAAGAACACAAGAATCGCTTCTATCACGGTATTACCTGTTTTGCTCTAACGTACGCCGTGCTTGCGGTTTTTCTGTAACGAGCATATTTAAAATACCATTTAAATATGCATGGACGTTTAAATTAAGGATTAAGATGATACTCTGTATAGGAATAATAATGGCATTTCAAGTAGTCTTGAAATGGCACTGATATCAAATAATACCAAATGAGCTACGAGGATCAGCTTTCTCGTCTATTTAGGTGTAATACAACGGTCACCCAATTGTTTTAGGTTTTATTATTTTTGTAAGAGGTCGAGTGCGAAAAAATTCTTAATCATACTTGAAAACGGCAATCAGATGCGTTTATTTCATCGCTTGCAATTTCCTGTATTTATACCAAAATGATAGACCCGTCGCATTCTGAGTTTGGAAAAATTACTGCCGCATATGTACATAGAATGTTTATTTTTTAGCAGCAATATCCCGCCTAAAAACTTTAATTTAACTATAGACATTCTCAATGTGAAATAAAAAAGTATATAGGCATTGAAACACGTTTTGCATTAACGATATTATTCTTAGGAAGTAAAATAGAATTTAAGACACGAATATTATTGAAACTGGGCCATAATGATGAATATTAGATGAACAACAGCGAAACCGAGTGGGAGGCGTTGGAGATACACTCCCTTTCCTTGAGAACCAGTACGTGCTTATATTCAGGATATTTTGTGGAAATTACCCGCTTATGGGTCAAGTCGTTAGAGTCAGACCCAACTCACCTTTGGAAAGTTTTTGAACACGCCTGTGACAGCTTCAGCAGGAAAAATGCGATTTCTTTGGATAGTTCAATGCAATGCCTAACTACAGTTTAATGAAAGAAAATGAATTTAGAGTAATAGTTTCGTAATGTTAAACCAGTTTATTCTGATGCGATTTTCATAAAATTATTTGGTGAAAAAAATTATTTCTGTGCTGATTTTGACATTCATCCCGTATCTACGTAAGTCGAAAAAATAAAGTTTTTGGTATTTTATATATTCCCTGTAAATAAATTCTATATAATAGGATATAAAAGACACATATGCGTATTGTCGCCTCTAATTCGTTAATATTAACAAAATTTAATTCCCAACTTGTAAATCAGCATTTATTACGAAGTATTTTACCATCTCCTCTTCCGGAATTCGATTATTAATCGTAAAAATACACTGCACCATAAGAAAAATTGTTTTTTCCTGATCCTCATTTCCCATTTTTAAATATCATGCATAAAGTAGCACAATAATTTAGACAAATATCAAGAGCAATGATACTTAAAAGGGTTTGATGGAATGAAATATTTTATCCTTTTAAGCTATTTTTATAAGCTTTAGAGTGCGTTGGATTTTTATTGCTTTATTATTCATGAAAAAGGAAGTCTGGACACTTAATCTACTCATACATGCAAAAAATAACCCAACAATAAAAAAATGCACCCCTTTTATGAAGAATTTTATGGAAAGAAAGATATTTCATTACTCTCATTGATGAAATCAATTTTTTCAATATTTATACATTATTTTACGCACCGGCACTTGCACTCAGATCCATTCTAATTGCTGACGGAGTCCTTGCAAAAAATCTTTATTAACTTCCTATTTTCTGAGCAAATGTTCAGTGTAAGGCACAACACTTCTTTGTGTATGATTGTCTTATATTTATTATTTCTAAATTAAATGATTATACCCGAGTAAAGGTGATTACTTTACCATATCTACGTTTGTGTTGTTGATATTGCCTTTGTTTCTACATTTGTCATGCATAAATTTCTTCTACAGAAACTATTATTCTACACTCCTAATAACAGTCTTCCGTAGTCTTCATAATTCTTTTTTTAATAATTGAGCCAAGAAATAATCTATTATTATTTGTTATCATTTTCAAACTACTTCTGCAAATAGAAACGGTATATTGTTAAATTTAAAAATATTTCGAACGCAAAGGATAGATAATAAATATACCGTAACCCAATAACTACCATAAATAGTCTGCACTCATTAATTTATATCATATGAGTCCTAAAATTTAATTATGGTAACTACAAAGAACTGATGTATTAGACATTTTGTGATTGTCATAAAATGTTTAGCCACTTCAATTTTTTTATTAACATCCGATAATTTATAACTTTGCTCACGCTGTAACAAAATAACGGAGCACTCCTTTGAAGGACATTTTTTTCGACGTAACATCTATACGTTGTAAATGAATCAATCAAGCCCATACTTTTGGTTTTTAGCAAAAACCCACTTTGTTATGCATTGTCGATAAAGCTCTAAAAGCAAACATACGATATTTATATATAAAAAGAAACATCTCGGCATTATTTTAATTTCACGAACGAGAAGGCATCGTGAATCGCCTCTCATCTCTCCTACGATTATTTTTCATCTACCGAAATGTCTCCCGTTGGCTACATATTCTTGATATTATTTTAAAACCCCGAAAACAGACATTTTTCCACTTCTAATAATTCCTCATATAATTATCCCAACCTGTTAATGACAGGCATGGGCATCCATCCCCTTCTCCGTGAGAAACCAGAATAATCCTCGCACTTTTGCACGCGTAGTTTACCTTAAAGTGTGAGTGTTTTGTCAACAGGCAGACAAAATATACCTAAACGCTGGGGTTGGAATAGGATAAATGGGAACCGCAAGAATAAACTCTCTCTCTCTCTCTCATTCCCTCTTTCAATTCGCCACTTCACCCAGTGTCTCTTTTTTCGTTTCGAGATCCTTATCGAAGCGCAGCCACTTAAACTCCTCGCTCTCCCTCACTCGCCCTCTCGACCTCCCACCATGCCTCTTAAAACTCCACCCAGCGGATATGGCACTCTATGGAGGACTCTCTGCTCCCTTCGCGTAAAGCTCCGCGTAAAAAGGTGTCGCATACGTTAAACCTTTACCCTTACAAATAGTTTAAATTTGTAGGATATAAACGCCTTGTCTACATAAAAATCTTCCTTTTTTAAAGAAAACAATTTTATTCAGTTTCGAAACGTTTGAAGCTCTAAAATATTCGCGAGTGCTCTAGAATTAGTTTATCTGAAATAGCGATACTGAAGGGTAGCATTTTTTCATCCAAAGCGCCTCTATGGTTTTATTTTTGGTTTGATAAGTCAACAAACCTAGGACATGCGATAGTTTCCGAATGCTTCATAATGATTTCTATGAAGCGCGTAAAATTTGTGTGTAACAAGACTTTATTCAGTGTGTTCATTAATACCTCGAGAGAGAGAGAGAAAGGGGAAAATATCAAATGCATAAATGCTGTAAGGCGCATCGTAGATTCAGTTTAAACGAACTGTAGGAATAAATGCGAAGTCCACATTTACGTACCACTTTCATGACCCGGTTCTTCGTGACTGCATATGGTATTTTCGTCACAAAGCGAATATTTCATCAGATTTGACTGTTGTTGATAACTTGCAGTTAGTTTAATAATATTATTAAATGACAATTGTGAAAAATTGAGAATTCAAAACGAACAAATACTACGAGAAAATATGGTGGCAAGTTTATAAATTTAGGAAGACACCAGAAGCATTGTGAAGTACTGAAATTGATTTTTAAACGTTCAATGTGTTTTAAGCAACGACCAAATCAGTCCATCAAAATTCGTATAGAATAGGGAGTATGAGGTTTCTGCGAACTGCCGAAGTGTTGCAAATTTTCTAATTCGTTATTTACTGTTTAACGTAAAATGGCCATGGACAGCCTCTATCGTAATGTTCTGTATGATTTCACCTGTGTTTAATGCCTTAAGGGTATGAATTAGCTATCGATAATAATCATACGTTGTAGCGAAGACTTCAGAATTTCAATTTAATTGAAAGCAAATAGCTCTCATGAATGGCATTTAAGGTTTTTATTTGTATTGAAATCATTATATTTCGTACAGTTGTTTTAATATCATTTTCTCATAATTCTCTTGAGAACTCCCGACTTTCAAGAAAGTTCTGAATCCATTTCCAATTTCAAACTGAATTACCCCTAAAATGACGTACGGCAATTTAAATTAGCTCTTATATTGATGAATAGCTGTAACCATCAAGTCAAGAAAGAATGGGAATAACAGCTTAAAGAAAATATTCAGAATACATAACCGGCGTTTTCTTTCCGGGTAGATATTCTCGAGGAAAGTAAAGCTTCAAGTATTTTACCTGGGATTAAAAAAATAATTCTCAGAAAAACAGAGAGGGAGGTTATTTTGAGATTTGGTGATATTAATTTATATAAATACATTCTTCAATAAAATGTGACGATCTTCATTAATAATTAAGTATATAAATTTAAATATAAATATTTTTATCTAATGGGCTTCATAATCACAAATATTCTCTATCTATCCCAGAGATCAGCAACGTTTTTCTGTCCAGTGCCATTCTTGACCAATAGTACCCAACATTTTTGTCCTTCCGCGGGTGCTATCGTTAAATTCATTTTCTCCCTAGCGCTTATGAAGTTTTTCCTATACTAATAGATATAAGAAATCTTGGATATGATGCGGGAAAGTTACAGCCCCGGAGAAAATTAAAATAAAGGTAAAATTATTCTAAAAATGTGTTTTCGCAATTATTCTGTGAATCATGTAAAATCTCTTCGCGTGCCATAGGTTGCCGATCCCAGCTTTATATTATAAGTTTACTACTGCTACGACTTAATATTTTCACTTATCATAGAAATGAAAATTATATAGGTTCAGGCATTTAATTCCGCATATATTCTCAAAGAAAGATTTTGACTATCTGGCCTCAACAAATTAATTGTAGTTGTACAGAACGGAGCTTATTAGTTGATATCTGATAAGGTTTTTCATGTATCTAAAGCTACAGCCGCAATCTTTTGGTGATAAACTAGTTTAATGTAGTATTCGATAATATATCGTCAATAAAAGTAGTGTAAACATGAAGAGTTACATTTCAAATGAATGCATTATATGAATGACTGCAAAACTTAGATAACGATAAGTATTACGACGACATTTTTATGAAAATGAGGAGAATTTGTCGTTAATACGATTTAATGATGATGTATGTATCCTTTAAGAGATATGACGAATATAGTACAATGTTTAACTAAGTATTTTATTTCGATCAAAATTCGAGAAGCCGAAAATGTCACACTGCTTTGTTTGTCGAGTTTATTTTTTCAGTCAACATGGAGAAAGAACGATCAAAATTTTATTTACCTGATATTTTGAATGTCTATCACCACATTGCGTGAGGGACTCTTGAAGATCCAATCGCCCGAGTATGAGCATAAATAATTGACCCAATTAAAAAGCCTATATTGAACCTTGAGTTTTATGACTTTTAATACGTTTGATCTCAAACTAATAATCCATAAATTTTGTTTGCACATGTGGAGTACAGAATATTTTTTCTTGATGAGGTAGAAATAATAAATTATGATATAACTACAACTAAATATTTTAAAACTCATTACCAGACACGAAAGGAGGGTATGAACGATATTTTTCCTTTCTACTCACAATTTGTCCCAATTATTCCATTTAACCTACCCAACGGCGGCACTATAGACCACAAATGTATAAAAAAAACTCGTTTGAATGTTTGTTTTGTGACATGATAAATGTATTGTATTTTTCGGTGGTATTATAGGCCCGATTCATTTTGTGCGTTTCTTGTCATAATTATTTTCCTTTTAATTAGAGCGCCGCGAGGAAAGGACGAACAAAATGGAACAATTATATTCTCCAGGGCGTGTAACATTTATTTTCGGCACAAAGAATGTAAAGTTTAGAGGATGAATTAATGGGGAAAAAACTGTTCCGAATTTAATTTCCACGGTTAATCTTTTATTACGCTAATTGCCTCACAGCTAATGTTTTTGTTTGCAAAACGTTTTCGGTGTGGATTAAACGAGACGATTTCCGAAAAAGCTCGGAGTATTTTTAACGGAATTAGCGTTGAAAAGTTATGTTCAGGAGAATTTTGTTTCAACAAATGAATTTAACTTTTAGAAAAAAATGTCTGTCGTGATTAGCCTTCAATCGATTAGTATTTTTTCTCTACTTTTACCTGTTTTGCTGCGTCCTAAAAATAAAAATGCTCCAAGTACGTATACAGTATGCCAATGGTGACTGATAAGCACTTCGCTTTTGGAATTTAGCAATAGAGTTTTTGAGGGGCTGAGTTTTCGTTATATTGTAGCGATTGTGTATGAATGGTTAGGATAATTTGAGCGTTGTGCTGAAAGAGCCATCAAGTTGTATTTTTCTGTCTCCAGATTCACGATTCATTTCGGCCATATATTCTTAGAGACCGAAAATGTTTATCTATCCTCAAGATTTAAAAAACTTTTAATGGGAGAATCCACGATTTAAGAAAGTTCATTTTCCGTAGGCGATCAAAAACAATATCCCAGTTGTAGATGTTTTCACACTGAAGAACATGCATGGAAATTTGGTATAAAGATCCAATTGCTGCTTCAAATTTACCATCGCATAGGCAAAAAACTTTAAAATTGTAATTCTCAGCCTGCTCTTTTCCTGCTCTAACATTTGGCCAAATAAAAGCCAAATCAATTTTTCCACTTTGTAAAAATTACTCTCGGATGCGTCACTTCAAGGACCTAACCGTCCGAATTCAATTTATTGGCCATGTATTCGGTAGAAAAATAATAATTAAATGGTAACAAAGTCCTTTTATTAAGTATTCAAACCATGGTTTATATAAAAATCTTCACTGAATCGAAGACAGAATCGTAAATATTGCGCGATTTCCATAAGATGCACTCAATTTGCATGAGCCAATACCATATGCATTTTTGCAATGAAAGAGTCATAAGATGCCAGATAGGGCTTTAAAAAAGTGGAATAGTGCATACCAGTATCCTTTTCAAATTTGTGTCTTAGGGAACACAAGAAAAGGAACTGAATTACGAATTTCGCCCTTAATGAAGCATGAAGCAGAGTGGCAATGAGGACCACTTACTGGTCCAGCACGGGAATGTCTGCGCCCATGTTGCTGACTGTTAGTTTATAATTAGACGCTGATTGTCACATTTTGGATCAAAATAAACTGACTCAGCTTTCGCAAAATCGCATATCTACAACATAATTTATTATCTGCCTATAAATAATTTTCACGATTTAAGAGGATAGCTGCCAGTAATCATTGAACGTAAATTTTTATTGACTTACAAAAAATGCCATCACTTCCATTGTAATATCAAAAATTAATTGTTTTATAAAATTTAGGATGAGTCCTTCTCACCTCCTTGAGTTTTTGGATTTCCATGATAACATAGAATGAGCTTGTAGCTCGTTTTAAATTCCTAATATTTCATAAGATTATCATAGCCAAAACATGATTGGAAAAGCAGATAAACTGAAACTAGATTCTAAAAAAGAAGATTCTGTTAGATCATTTTATCTACTGACAACGTCTGATATGCAGTTGTGGTGCACACAATGTTTTTAAAATCATTTTATGACTGTTAGAGATAAAAAGTTCGTCAATCATTTACATTTCAACAAGACAGTTATCAGTTAACGGTTCATTCAACTGAGAGGGAAAACAATTACCTCTTTCTGTCGTCCCGTAACATTTTTACACAACGTTAAGCAACAACACACGGTAGTATATGTCATAACACGGCCCTCGACACACGCGTTCACTCGTCCGAGAGATATTTATCGATACCATATCGTCTTTCCGGACGCTTTAAGGAAAACCCTCGTTTCCCATTCTTGTCGTGTCACCACCACGCCCGTGTCATCTCTCGCTCTCCCTCCCTTCATCTCATTCTCTCTAGGAATTCCTCGGAGTCGATTACACAACCAGTCTCGTTTTCCGAGAGAATCCCACTAGAGAGTTTGAGAGATACAGATATTTAACGGGAAGAGAGAGAGAGAGAGAGATTGGATTGGAAAAGGCGGAGGGAAAATGAGAGAGGAAATTTTGTTGAAGGGTGGAAAGCAGTAGAGGGGGGCTGTTTTAAAGCACGGGGAGTGGCCCTTCATCCCGTCTCGAGGACAGTCTTATAGAACTTAAGGATACCTCATTACTCCCATACCTCCCAAACACCCATTTACCATCAACGCCACCCATGCAGCATAACCTCGAAGTACGCGCACCCTGAGCTAACAAATCAACCCAACCTTACCTCCCTCCCTCATTTTCTCTCTCCCACTCCTTTTCTATCCCCATTTCGGGAGGAATGAGGAGGTCGGTTGAAGCAGCATCATCTGCCATTGCAGCCAGATTCCCCTTCTCTGCACGTCACAACAAATTTCTCATCTGAAACTGGTCCGCTCTCTCCCTTTCTCTCTCTCTCCTTCACTCTCTCCATATCTCTCCACCTCATCCTATCTCTCACAAACAATGAATGGGCGGTGGGATAGTAGAGAGACGAAGGAGGTAGAGATGGGGTGAAGAAAAGGGATGGGAGCGTCGTGAGAGGTCAAGGGGTGGATGGTATGAGGGTTCCAGAGAAGAGGCCACCAAAAGATCAAAACCGCCTCCCACGTCATTTCACTTCCCTCATCACTTCTCAGCCTCCGTGAAGCTGCTTCTTACGCCTCAACACACACCTCACTTTGAATCATTCCACTCTCTCCTCCCCCTCTCCTTTTAAAACCTACCTCCTTCCGAACTACTCCCAGTCTCATCCCTCTCTGCACCGCACCTATGGCATCCTCTTCCATGCAACCCTCCTGCTCTCTCCCCCTCTTTCTACCTTCCCCTCAGCCATACTTCTTGCTCTTTCGCCTTCTCCTTCTCTCCCTGCCTAAAACCTCGGTAAAATCCTCTTCCCCCAAGCAGACACGAAAATCCGGATAAAAATGCCTTCGGAAGGAGGATTTGGGCGTGTTAACGTGTGAATTTTTATAGAGTCAATGGCATGAAAAAAACTCACGTCGTTCGGGTTTTTTTGAAGGAAAATAGGGAATTTTGGGTATTTTTAAATATATCCTCTCTCTTCCTTTCTCTCATACGCACCCTCTCCTTTTCGTATTTTTGTGTAAAGCGGGAGAGGGAAAATATCAGAGGAAAATCAATTTTTTTCAATTGAGCAGAGGTGTGAAATATCTGCATGGTTGTAAAGTTATTGCATTGGTTAGTCCGTGATTATAAACTCGGGGGTAAATGGTGGTAGTTTCAATTTTAGTTTTTTAAACATGGCTGGCAACAACGCGAATTAAGTAGGTTACAAAAGAATTCTAAAATTTGCATCTAGGACGAAAATAGGAAAATGGATTTTATCCACTTTATATTCCGCGTTATTTTACCTTTTTCGCATGCATGCACCGAATTTTATTTCAAGTAAGTTCCGGGGATTTTTTTTTACTGCCGGGCTATGCCAAGCGCCTTTTAGCGGAATAATAGCAGCTTTAAGTCAACTCAAGAGAATTTCCACCCAAATGAATTTTTGTACAACAATGGATTCGAGTTCGTGGAAATTCTTGAAGTAGGAGTAAGACAACATATTCGAGGTCATCGGTTATATTTTAATCTCTTATGATAAGTTCCCAATCAACCTCTATATATGACTAGACTAAAATGTATTAAATTCCGGTCGAAAAAAAATGTTACGCACATAAATGTTTAACGTATCAATTTTATTTAAGAGCCTTTTAACAGTATTTACTACTTTTATACAGAATTACTCCATTATTTATTTCACGTTTGCAATGAGATATTCTGATAACCGTCTTTTTTATTGCGATAAAAGGACGCGAGTTTAAAATCTCGGTAAACAACTTCAAACAAAATAATATTAGAAACTCTTATATGCTGCAAAACTGCGAAGCGATGCCTTCAACGTTCATTCTCCTCAGGAAAATTAGCGACTGTTTTATTTCTATTGCTGCTGCTGGTAGATAAAAGCTCCATACCGAAACACATGTGGATTAAAAATCTCAGCAAAGAATTGCAAATAAAACAGTGCAGTTTTTACAAATAATAACATTCAGGATTCCTATCCGCTGCAGATATGCGGTACGGCACGCGTTCATCCCTAATGGAAAATTAGCGATTGTGTTTTTTTTACCATTCTGCCCGATAAATACGAACTCGATACCGAAAGTCGCATGAAACGATAACAGATACGCTAGACGACGACTGCGGAATCAAACTGCACGTGTCGGGATGACGTAAAAAAGACAGCATTGATCGAGGCGATTCAAAAGGAAATAAATGATAATAAAAAAATACCTTGATCCTCAATTTTTATGCCATTCTAGGTACACTCGATGTGGGTGGTCTTCAATCCCGGTTACCTTTCCTTTCCAAGACCCCGCCTTCCTAGCTAATCCTACCGGTATTCCTTTTCATCGCCATCCACTCTCTTTCTCCTTTTCTTTTCTCTTCCACAATCTCCTCCTATTTCTACCCCGTCTCTTTTCTCCCACGGTTATATTCGCTCAAAATCCCAGCGACCAATTAAACTTCCCTATGCTAAAGCGGTGGCGCCAAGCGGAGCTTCGGAGACCGAACAAAAGACGGTCAGCGAACAATTGCGACCAATCTCGATGAGGTTTTTGTTCCCTCTCTCCCTCTCCCACTCACTCCATTCCCCTCCCTCTCTGTAGTAGAAAACAAATAGAGAAACCTCTGCCCGACTAGAATAGTTTTCAACGGTTGAAACTACAAAAGATGAATGATCGGTTGATTATTCTCGTAAAGCGATCCATTTTCTTAAAATGTTAAAAAAATAAAAGGTTTTATTTGTACGCCGAAGCTCTCATACGCCCTTCTATCGTGATTTATTGGCTAAATTACGGCTTTATTTCCGCGTTTTTCGGAATGAATCAGATTTTCGCGTTGTTTTAAAATCGCCCCGAATGAACTTTGGAAATGGCTGCCTCATGCCAGTTGTGCGAGGCACTTCGTTTAAAACGTTTTATGCTTCACCGGCAAAAAATATTTAACGTGAAATAAATTATTAGAGTCAATTGGCACTGCATCACATTATTAGTATAGTTAATCTCATAAATACTTGGGTCGGAATTTTATTAAAGTCCGAGTTAAATTAACGAATTTTATTTTGCCTGAACATTCATTATTATTTTCTGCAAAGATAACCGTGAAAACGGAGAAAATTAGCGGAACTTTTTCAATAAATATTTTAAATTGTGTTTAATTAATAAAATGCATTATAAATATGTGCATTATAAACTAAATTTTCACTAGCTTCAAGAGATTTAATTTTTCTCAATTTATAATAATGAGATAGTTATAAAATGCAATACATAACTTTGGTTTCTCAGAGGACTGAAATACACTTCTGTGAACGATAATTTTGTAATATCCGATTTCGTATTGTCACGGTTTTACTGTATTCCGCTTTGAATGAAGAATACCGCCACTTACAAATGTATAATCGTATAATTACACGTAATATTTTACTGTCGATATTCGGAAATACTTTTTCGTCATGCTATGGACCACTTTTAATAATCCAAAATGGCTTAATTCTTCGCTACTCCGCTGCCGGTGGATCGTGCCCAAGAACGGAAACAAAAAGATTTGGAGCTATTTTTACCTACCCTGGCGTTTCAGATCCGCATCCAGAGAAAGTACTGTTACAAACGCGGAAAGCTCTTAAAAAACAACTCGGAGAGTACAGAAGAAAAGAAACCCTCGCCTCATTTTCCAGCCATCCTAATCTATTTTATACTCTATAGAGCGCGACATCACCAAGCGAACCTATTTTTTCCTTTTTATTTATCCTTCGCCGAGGCATTTCAAATCCGGGAAGAGGAGAGAGAGGGAGGTATCTTGAGGGACAACAATTTTCAAAAGGATATTCATCGAACGTTTTTCCGCCATATTATACACACATACGTACATACACAGAAATACAAATATACACGCATACATACATACACACATATATATGAATGCCTTTCAACACAATGATCACCTTTTCCTCCTCCTTACCAGTAAACCATCCCCTTTCCTTTCTCAGATTGTTCCCGCCATGTAGCTCCTCTGTGTGTGTGTATATATGTGAGCGTGCATACCCCACCACCCGTACCCTCTCTTCCAATTTCGTGTAACGTGTTTCCTCCCTCACATACTCTACCTCCCTCCCTCCTCTTCATCCACTACACACCCCTCTCCCAGCATATATTCGTTTGGCGCCACCCCACCCACTTCCCCCCTCTTTCACTCTCCATCCATACCGAAAGCCTTCATCTCCCCTCGTCTTCCCACCCCCCACTTTCCATTAACAATACACATAGCAGACTGCTTCTTCGCAGCCGATTGTTCACGATTGAGAGGGTATATGCCCACCGCCCTCGTGAGTTTTACGGGTTTTGCAAAAGTCTGCTGCTATTGCCCGTGTTCCTCCTTCGCTTCAGAGAGTGGAGAGAGGAGGAGAGAGAGAGATGGGGGAGAGAGCGGAGGGGAGTGGGGAGGGAAAAAATAATTCCAGCGAAGAAATTCAAGGCAAAGGAGGATTGTGGGTGGGAGGATTGGTCGTTTTTTGGGGAGTGAAGTGGAGAGGGAGGGAGTGGAGGGGAGAGGTAGATAGAGAGAGAGGAAGGAAGAAGGTTCGGGAGCGAGGGTGGGATTCCTACCCACATCTTCAACCCCTCCCCTTTTCTTCCTCCGTGTCCCCCTCCACCAAAACCCCTCCATTGTTGGGGAAAGCAGCTTTTATCAGCGCTTGCGATCAATGCTCCGGCAGTGATGAGAGAGTAGAGGAAATGTGGAAGGGGCGGTTTGGGAGGAGGAGGGGAATGCTGGTGGTGGAGGAGGGAGTCGGAGAAAGACGGGAGGGGTGGGAGATTGGAAAAGATTTGGGGAGAGTGGAAGAATCAGAGGTACATGGAAAGGCAAGGGGGTAGGGGGTCGGAAGAGGGGTGGGTCGGTCCTCTCTCTCTTTTTCTCCTCTTATGCCTCTTCGGAGTCAATGCCACTCTCCTCCCTTCTTTCAGACCATCCCGAACTCTACTATCCAGGTTTTTATTCCGTCCTTTGTCCATATAATCCCTCCCACCCCAATATTCCCACACTCTCTTCCCCTTTCTCCCTCCCCCGAAATCCTTTATTCCTTCTCCCTCGCCCCCAAAAAAACCTCTTTTCCGCTACCGTCTCAATTAGTCGGCGGGAGCAATGGAGAAAATAAACACTCTCCGCAAGTGTTTGGATGTGTAACAGCGAAATTTAGTCGAAAGCATTGAAAAGAACGACCTTTTCCCGTCGTGGGAGAGAGATAAAAGGAATCGTAGGAGTAGGGAAGACATGATATGAGAAGGAAGAAGGAGGTGAGTCTGTGATAAAGAAAAGATAAGTGGAAAAGGAACGCGAAGAAAAAGGGAGAAAATGGTGAATATTTTGGAGAATCGGTGGAAAAACGCAAAATAAAATCGAAAAGAAAAGAGAATAATTTACACAAAAGGAAGATGGGAGAAAATGTAGAATTCGTTTCGAAACATCTATATTTTTGATTTATACAAAGAGATTTTTTGTGACTCTCACGGAGACAACTTTCATAATAATATTCTAATGTGCCTTGCCGGCTACCTCCCAAAACTGTTCCCTGGTTTAAGTACTGTTGGCCATGAATATTTTTGGTTGTCTTTTTATTCTTTGAAAAAGTTCACTGAAAAAGCCTAGAAATTGCTGTTAAAGAGCTAATTATAAAGGTACAATAAAATCAGTGAAATTAATAAATTGATCAATTAAAAATAAATTAATAAAATTAATAAATGAAAAAATAATGAAATGTGCAACAGGAATAAATTAAATAAATAAACTTATCTCTCCAGAATTCTCCCAATTTTTTCTATTCTTCATTTTCCTCTATCATCCTCCCTCTAGCATTTCTCTTCTTCCCTCCATTTCCCTCACACACTACCTCACCTCACTCCTACAACCTTTATCAGTCGCTCCTCCTCCTTCCCTTCACTCCTCTCAATTCCCAAACCTATAGGTGTGCGCTTTACATTCCACCCCATTCCCTGAATTATCCAATGTCTCAACAATCTTGCAACTCCGTTTGTTCGGCCCTTACACACACACACACATACACACACATACTAGAAAAGATTACCCGGCGTTGCCCGGGCTTAGCCGGACGCCTTCGGTGAATCAAATTATATCCCACCCACCACCACCGCCACCTAATAGTTGAATTTCTTGCCGCTAGTCCGTTCTAGTGCCAAGGCTCTCCCACTCACCACCACCCCCAAGTCATTTTCATATAGTATATATATGAAAATTTATCTGAGTACGGTATATGGGTTTGGATATATGTGGAGGAAGAAAAGGAGGGAGAAGAGAAAATTTAATTCACTCTGCTACGGAGCGGTATAAAATAACTTGCATACATTCTGGCGTCGCCCTACAAGGCGTTTCCCTTCCGAAAAATATAGGAAGACGCAGGAGGAAAATCCGCTGAAGGGTAGAAGAGGAAGGGATGAAATATAGGGAGAGACGGAAAGGGTGGAAGGAGAAAAAAGGAGGAAGCACAAATGGCGACGGTTTAGATGATTGGTTACGGTCGACAAGGATCGGAGAAAGAGCGGAGAATGCCGGGAAAGAAGGGTGTGTGTGTGTGTGTGTTTGTTGGGGGGGGGGGGGTAGCGAGAGGAGCAGGTGGAAGGGGGATGAACAGGAGCGCCATCTGAATGGATCGAGTCTCGTCAAAAAAAAAAAAGAATCTTGATTCAGCTTAAGTACCCAGCACAATGGACAATGAGGCACTAAGGAGAATGACATATTGTTGAGCCAACTATCCGACGTCGAAACGTTACGCTGAGATTTCTTGTTATTTTTGCATACTCCGTGACATACTTCCTCCGGAATATAACGTTTTCATTTCATAGCTCATTGATGTTTCTTTTTATCGTGGTATGAATTTGCAGGTAGAATCCATTCGTTGCTGCCAGGAAAAAATCGAATGTTTTAGGTGATTGCGAGAGTTCAGATTTTTAGGCGTAACGGTTAGCGTGAATGGGGGACTGTCAAATATCGGGAATTACAAAAATTTTTATGAAGTTGTATTGTATGGCTATTTTTATAGGCAAATATAGTTTTTCGTTAAGTGTTTAACAGATATTTATGAAAAAGCAATTTAAAAAGGACGAGTTAATGCCGAACCCGATCACATCCGATTGGTAGCCGAAGTTTGCCGAGTGTTTAGTGACGTCAGTGCATGCCACAAGCATGTTAGCCGAAGCTAACCGTGCTAGAAGCCATTGTGCCGAAATAGAAGTAGAAGCCTGAAAGACATAATTCTGTTGTTTTCCTCTATACGCCGTCTTAGAAGAAATATTGGTAGAAGTACTGCACCTTCCTGCATTTATTTCGCTTTGTGTTTTGCAAAATGACACATGAAGGCTTTTGTGTAGCCAGATCTGATAATTTGCCCAACGATGATTCGTACATGTTTTAGCGGTACATTGGAAGTCGTAGGGAGCAATATTCTGATGTTGAAATGCGTGGAGTGAAGGCGAATAGGTTTGTATTACATTTAATTGATAAAACAAGTTCGATGCAGCGCTTTTATTTTCAGTCATTGTAATAGTACTATTATTTCGACTGAAACGTAGAAGACATGTAAAAGATAGATTGACATCTTAAAACAGCTTTCCCATATTAAATGAATAAAACAACTCTAGTTTTAACTAATATTATAGAATATTTATTTATGTATTGTTTCCCATGTTGTCCTAGTATCTAGTAAAATATAGTTAGATAAGTATACAAAAGGTAATGGGCGAGGCCGAGACTTAGTGTAATTCCACAATAAAATAACATGAACAATGCTAGATAGTATTTTTTATTTATATTAAACTTTTGCTAATTTCCACAAAATATATGAAGTAAAACACGACCGGTTTCGGTGAATAATCTCCATCATCTGCCTTTACAGAATCATCAGGTCAAATATTGACAAATATTATACAAAATTAATGTGAATAAACTTAGTTTCCGTGTGTCTATAGGAAATGTGGTGAAGTTTGTTGTTTTAAGTGTCTATCTGCCTTAGTTATTACCTATACTTGTGAAAATAAATACTGTAGAAGTGTTTGTCATAACTGCATGTCTCTTTTGTATATGTCGCGAATTTCATAGTGGCTTTTATGGTTTTTTTCTCTCTTTGAGGTCAATGAGGAAAGACAATGTAAGTAATGCTATTGGATTTGTTAAACTGAAGCGAGAAGGAAAAATTTGTATTGCTAAAGGCAAGATTTGCCCTGAACGCAGAATAAGATAAAGAGGTTATAAAGTAAGTGTAGTAGTAGATGAAGAAGAAGATTTAGTCACGTCTGTGGAGTGTCATGACTGCCCTTATTTACCAAAACATGGTCCTTCAAAATACCATGCTGTCTTGGATATTATTGGAACAAATTTATTTAAATATTTAAATTATAGAACTAACTTAATATGTTACATATGTAAAAGTAGTTGCTTAAAAACTTGGTACTTAAATATATGCACTGCAACAGTAATTATTTGCTTAATAAACCCATATCCCAACGATTTTCCTAAGTTTAATCTTACGTATTTAGAATAGGTATATTACATTATGGAGGTTTTGTTAAAATATATATGCTAATCTTTGAAACATAAAAATATAATTTACTCTACCAACGTTCTCCAGAAATATATGCATCATGTCAATGTAATGCCGACATAAGTCATAAACTAAAATACGAAGCAATAAAATTACGTGCATACATATAACTAGTACTTGGATTAAAATGATCTTCGCAGACAAATGCAATTGTACGTTCCGATATATCATATGCGTATCTCCTCATGGCTTTCAACCACAATATTCTCCGCTTCTTATTTCTTCCCAAGGAGCTCGGTAGCGTGAAGAACAATTTGTATTTGTATTGTATTTAAGCACTGAGGTACCAGACAATACTTATAACCCTTCTTAAGTACCATAGCTACGATATCAGTAAAAGCAACATGACGTAGTATCAAAACCGCGTGCATTCAGTACGGTCGTACGTTTAAACGAGTGGCATGCGATGGCGTCACGTACCCCTTACTTCTCTCTCTCCAACCAGGATGCCGTTTTCGTGGGATATTTAAAAGAGTTACTTTAAATATTTTTTGCATAACGAAGACGATTTTTAAAAAAGGTTCACAGGGAATAATTAAGTCATTTACAAATAATTAAAAAAATATATAATTAAATACTTTGACAGTCCCCCTTTGTTGGTTTGTTACGATTTTTAACGGATGGAAATTTAAATGAAGCATTAGTCACTTTTCCTTTATATATTCCTGAGCTGTTTTGTCAATTTGAAACTCTAAACATAATGGATTAAAACCTAAATTTCTCAAAATTCTCTCGCTTTTCGGCCTCAATCAATGTAATATTGGTGCATAAAAACATGAGTTAAAAATGTTCCAGCCAAGATTTTTAGAATCTATAAAAAGAAAAATATAAAAAACTAGCTCAATAGCCCGTCAAAAATGACGGGTTCAAATGAATAAAAAATGGAATTAAAATTTTTAATTTTAAATAAATTATTTTGGCAATCATTATTTATACTATTGATTTTGTTTCTCATAGCAGTCGGTTGTCAAGATAAAGAAATGAGCGATTTCGGAAAAAGATGAATAGAATAAGTGACGTTCTAAATTTTTCTTTAAAATAGTTCAAATCGGATGATCGTAGGCGAGGTTTTTACAATTTTCATTTCCAAAAGAAGAAAACCTTCACGACAAAAATCGATTTTTGAGTGTTATCTTACGAAGAATGGAAATATTACCCTGGAGTCGAACTCTGGATTTTTTTCGTAAATTTTCTTTCGGCAAAGCAATTTTATATTTGAATAAATTATTTCTGGCAATTTTCAATTTTCAATCTACATCCTTGATTGGGTTATTCGCGTTTTAATAGCTTGAGACTCAGACCAACGGACGGACAACATAGCTTTTATTGTATTTTTGTGAATCTTTGATACTTTTAAACCTCTCTTTCTCTCCTTTTTTCCAAAACCAACGTCAAGTCCTCCATTATTCTACCTAACTTACCTCATAAAATTTTTAAAAGCTCGGTTTTATTATTAAAACGTCCAGAACGTTCTTCAGATTTTCATACTGTTTATACTCCAATAATATGTATTGAATTTAGCTCATTATTACGATTTTTAATCTCTTTGAATAGTATTTCAGATATTTAGGTATTCCTTCTTATAAATAACGCAACGAATGTTGCTATGAAAATCATTTCCCCCGCCTTCCGTCTTTTTAATCTTCTATTAATAAAAGCCTTCAAATCACGTTTAAACCTATATGGTTTAAAGTAACAATAGGATTTCGAGGATTAACAATGTAGTTGGTAGGCAAGGCAACAGCTCGTTAAAATGCCAAGATTTTTCCAAAATATACCATTCAAACAATAAACATGAGTGATTTTGTGCTAAATGTGAAAAAAGACGAATAAAATAAGAAACTTGAAAATGTTTTCTTTAGAATGGTCCAGATCTGAAGATCGAAGACCAAATTTTTCTTATTTTAATTTCCAAAAGAAGAAGTCAATTTTTACGTGTTGCCTTATGAGAAATAATAATAATCCTCTGGAGGTCGTTTTTACAAATATTTTTCGTAAATCACTTTTCGAGATTTCAACGGAAATACACGTTTTTAGGTCCCATGAACAAGTTTTGCCCATTTTATCGATGATGTCTGCGTGTGTATGTGATAGCTTTTTTGTGGGTGCTCTAACTCAAAAACTATTAATCAGGTCAACACGAAATTTGATATTTAACATTTTTATGAATGTCACAAGAACTGATTAGTTTTTGGCAAAAATCGGTCAACCGAAAGTGTTTACTTTTGTCATCCGTTATTTTGAAATATTTGCTTACTTGATATATTTAAAAACATACTTAAAAATAAATAATTTAGATACCACCGCCACGCCTCCTACCGATGACTATTGTTAACAATTGACGCTTACTTACGTCTTAGTAACTCTCCTTTTTCTTTTCTTAATTGTTGGAACTTTGTGGCTATATCCAATATCGGAAGGCTATATTTTGAGATTATTTGTGTTCTTTGTCAAGTTTAAAATTGTCTCGCAGTTTCTTAATATATTTATTATTATGTTACCTATTTGGAATTTTTAGAAATATTACAGGTATGGAGAAAGTCATGTGGTGGCCACATCAGATTTTTATAAATATTACACTTTAGTTTTCGCGTCCATGGGACCTATCCTCTTTGACATAATGACCCCGTTTTGCACGAATTTCGCTTGTCGCGAAATTTTCAGGAACCACTCTGTCGCGTAAAGTGAGATATTGCTGTAAATATTTTTTATTTTGTTTCAGTTTTAGAAATAAACTATAACGGAAAAAGACCTAAGCTCGACTTTCGCCATTTTATATAAAATTATTCCTGCTATTAGTTACTTATAAAGGTGGTTGAAAACATCCATTTAATTTTCTTCCGTTGATAGAATTAAAAAATTAATCACCTCCGGCTCTGCTATAACAAAAATGTAATTTCAGACATTTAAATGATGTAAATCAAACTAATTTCCTCCATTTATACTGTTAGAACTGGAACAGCAAAGAAGTACCTAATACGCACAGCACGAGTAAACGAGATCCTGAAGAGGATCGTAAACGTAAAGCTTTGGTTTCCTTTTGGATCGCAGGTGGAAGCGTATATTTTTTATTATACCTTTCATTTCTTTTTCCACACTCTCTTTTACATTAAGGATCGGAAACCATTTACTTCACAAGTATGCTTAGTAGAAATCAAAGTTTATTATTTTAACATCGACGATTTAAATCGACATTCATTTTCCCGAGATATTTTCGACAAATATCGACGCTAAAAATTACTACTTACATATATAGCTGGCAGTTTTCGGTCTTTCAATTCGATGATATAAATTTACTTTTTATTTCGAAATTCATAAATTTTTAAAATGTTAATATTAAAGAAGACTCTCAATAACGAATTTATTTAAATATTATTTTATCTTCTGCTTACAGTAAAAAAGTATACAACGTAAGAAGTATATTTAAATCGTTAATTTAATTTTTTACTAATAAAATAATGACTTTTAACCAAGAAAATTGCCACATTTGAGCCGGCCACGGGATTTCGCGTACTTTTTTGGATTTTCCTATATGAGAAAACATATATGAATAGTTAATTTACGTCTTTTCCTGGTATTTTTACTCCTATCTTTACAAATTTTGCCAAACGTGATGATTTCGACAAACATCCTATATGGGAAAATATATATTAATAGTTAATTCACGCCTTTTACTAACTGAGTCTTGATGATTAAACCGAATTAGCACCTTGCAGATCGTTAACGAGAATATTATTGTTGTTCTAACACACTGAAACTTAGTATAAGTATTTTTAATCTCAAATATCGTAAGCTGGTATTTCCAAATCTAGATATTTTTGATTTCGTATAATTCTTCCAATCACGTCGTTGACAAATGTATGATTTCGCGAATTAAGATAGTAAATTATGCTTTACCTCTTGAAATCCGAACAATATGCTGTTGCTTTTGCCGAGAAACATACTTAAAAAAAAAGAATTTGCTAGTTCAGCTTAAAGGCTTTTAGACATTCGTTGATGCCAATTAAGGACTAATTAAAGAAAAAACATTAATGACATAATTATCACAATAATATTTTAACTATCATTCTTCAATGTACTAAATATTCTACCTATTTAACATAAAATCTATAGAGAGAAAAATTAAACTTAATTACTCAACACTCGATCACCAGTCTTACCTCAAATCCTGATTAAAATGTTTTTCCAATCGGCAAAATATTTTACAACAAATAGCAAATAAATATTTATCCTTAATCCCTCTTCAATTTTAAGTAACGATTGCTAATTTATGTGCAACTTTTTTAAACCATTATATATAAATTGAAATTTCCTAACCAGTAGCAAAGGATGAAGGAGCCAAAAGCAAGGGAGCGGAATGATCTTTCCTGGATAACTTGTAGAGAAAGACTGCCAAAAGAGTGGGTTCAGTGCATATGGAGAAGGGGTGAAAGTGCATACAACAACGTCCATCTATCGGAAAAACCCTAGCAAGCAATTGAGAAACATTTTTCCAGGAATACACTCCACGGGGTAAATCCGTGGAAGTGGCCGCAAAACGGTTACTGGCTGTCTTCAAAAGACCACCGAAATTCCTTTCTTCAGAACCTCGTTTAACAGGGTTCGAGGAAATCTCAGCAGGATATATCCATGACTTTATCTATATATAGGGGCTCGTTGAACATCCCACCATTAAGTCGGCAAATATAATCTCAAAAACCTCATATGGGCTAAGAGACACGTGTTCTCAAAACTACCCCAGGGCCTTGCGGTTACCTGATTGTTCAGAGTAGAAGCGTAAGCTTTTCAAAAAGACGCATATTTGAGTGTAAGGAAATACCCTTCTTTCAGTTCCACTGTTAATGCAAGCTCAGAAAAGGAACGAAATCGTAGGTTGGAAATAATATTGCGGAAACAGTAAATAGAAACGATTTAATATTATAATTCAGAATAAAATAGGTTTTTAGAGGTATACTTTTCCATCTTCTTGGAAAATCGACGCTTATGGACGACTATTCATTTTCGTCGATTTTGAAACTTTTAAAAAGTCGACGTTTATCGAAGTTTTTGATTTAAATTGAATCCTACCAAACCTACGCACAAGTTCGCATTCCGGGACCGCAAACCAGGATGGACTATAATCAATCACATTTCCTTGGTCCAAGTGTATCATTGGTTTCCAGCCGAAATTTTCACATCTTCATCAGGATCTATCTAACTTTTAACGTAGCTGTCTAAGCAACAACGCATAGCAACATAACAGCAATTTCACGGACCACCAGCCGCTTTTATTTGGTTTGACGTTTTTACATCGCTGGCTAATGCCAAGTCAAGGATGACATATAAAACCAGCCAGAAGGACTCATGCATCTTTAAAGAGTGTCCGATAAGAGGAAGATGGATAAAATGGGACTGCGAGAGAAAGAGAGAAGTATTACCTTTGGAAGAGTATGTAAGACAAATATTATCTTTTGTCTGAACAACTTTGTAGAAGAATCGCTCCTTACGTTTCTCGTCTTGGGGAAGGAAGGAGAGGGAATTATGGCGCATTTGGCAAAAAATACAAAAGGATTATAAAAATTCTCGAAGGTTCAGGAATCTGATAGCCGGCGCGGAAAATCGCTAGAACAAGGTTAAATCCGAACGAGCGACTGCAGCAGGATTCGTGGAAAAGAACAGTCTCCGGCCAGTTTTTTTATTTTGTGATGTTTCCATAGGTAAAAATAACACGAGGGGAATACTGATCGCCTGGAGGATCGTATGAATTGAGAGGGCTTGTTAGTGAGAATTGTTTACTCGTTGAGAAATGTTCTTTTTATTCCTCGTATTTCGGAACTACGCAGTTGGTCAGAAGAAAAGTTTAATTTTTTTCCAAAAATGTGGTCGTTTGGGTTTTAGTTGTGCATTTAATTACGTTTAATTTTTGGCCGATTAGTTTAGCAGATAAAATATATATTTTTGATGGATCTGGTTGAGGGGTTGTTATAGTGTACTTATGTCTTCCAAAGTTGGAAAATTCGAACCTTATCGTGAACGTAATCGTATGTGCTCGCCTTTTTCATTGCAGTTAATTTCAGTGTAATATGTCTTGAAGAGCTTTTCTTGAGCTAAGAAAAATAATCACATATTTATAGAGTCAGACGTCATAATTTTTAATCACAAAATCTGATGTGGCCACCACATGACATTACACTTCCGGTTGACCGATTTTTGCCAAAACTAATCAGTTCTTGTGACTTTTACAAGCATGTTAAATAAAAAATTTCGCATTAACCTGATTAATAGTTTTTGAGTTGGGGCACCCACAAAAAAGCTGTCACACACACACACAGACATCGAGAAAATTGTCAAAAGGTGTTCAGGAGACCTCAAAACGTGTATTTTCGTTGAAATCTCGAAATCGATTTTTTTCATGGAAACAATACTTTTCCCTATACTACGTATGGAGAAAGTAAAAACTATAAATAGAAACGTTATAATAATTTTTTTCACTAAATAAAAATATTATAAAGACTATGCCATACATGAATTAGCCTGAAAACAGTTTTATTCTTAACAGCAGATTGCATAATTTTAAAATAAACAAGGTAAAGTTTTAAAACGTAGAATGGGATATTATATTGACACTTAGAAACATTAATCCGCCTCTCATAACAGTAATGGTATTAGCATATTAATTTTTTCCTACGGGATACTAAAAGTGGTGACATTTCAATATTGAGTTATCGTGTACTCGATACTGGAGGATATACGAATTACTTTTGAGCAGAATTTAAGCTCAAGAGTATTTATAGCTTTACAAGTGGTACGCTCAAAAACTTTTGCGAAGTCAATCAGAAATCTGCATGTTTAAAAGTCATCTTAGAGAGGAAATAATGATAAACAATTATTATTTTCAAAGTTTTATGTTATTAATGTCTTGAAATTGTTTCTTTTTATTGAAATATATATGTAATATTTTTATATACAATTAATTCAGTCATTTATTTCATTTTTTCCTCATGAATTGTTACCAATACAAATTGTTTGTTATATTCTACGTATTTAATGTTCATTAACGCAAATAGGCCTATGCATCAGTTTAAAATTTAACGATAAACTCTAATTAAATCGGAGGCAAAAATACGGATCGCCTTGGCAACACCCGGAAAGAATACGAAAAGGCCATAAAATTTCGAAAATAAATGCATATTTCTGACATTCTTCTGTGTAACATCTAAATATTGCATAAGAATTAGATATTTTACAGTTTTGTTCCTCGGATAGAGCAAAAACTAAGAAAATTGGTACATATTTATCTATTTAGATGAAAGAGGGAAGAAAATCTTGCACTAAAAAAAAACGAAAATTGCGTGCTAACTTGTTACGTCGAATCTGTGAAATTGCCGAATCTGTGAAATGGGCAGCTTTTCGCTGGAGGTAAACCAATCGGCAGACAGACGGACGGACAGAGAACAATATAAATCATTTTCCTGTAATCTCCTCGTTAGGGCAAACAACTTTTGCGTTAAAAGTTTTCTTCCATCTTTCTTAGTTTCCGAGATACAAAGCGTGAGACACGGAGAGACGGAGAGCATATATATATATATATATATATATATATATATATGCTTTCATCGCTCATCAAAAATTATACAAGAAAAATATATTTAGAGATTCGAACCTCATAACCTCAACTCCATAGCCACACGCGCTAACAACTACACCAAATTATTTGTTAGTATTGAATTCCTCTTGAACCCGCTGTAGACTTCTCCTACGGCGGGCTATTCTGCGGGTTTTCACTCAGTGGAAGTTCCGCAGTGGGCCAAACTGTGTGCCTCTTCGAGTTGTTGGGAAGCCTCTTCCCAATTACTTCCTCCTCTTGTTAGGAGGCTGGTCTTGTAGGTCATCCGTGGCTGCTCTGGGCCGCTTCGACCAGTCCCAGGGCATAACCTGTACCTCGGGGATTGCCTGCAGCTTGTCTGCTCCCTTCAGAAGAAGGCAATCGAAGAACTTCCGTGCCGCGTTCCGCATCCCCTCCGAAATCGGAAGAGCGTCTGCTCCTGCGAGGAATGTGCCGGTGTTAATTCTCGGAGGGGGCTGGAGGATGACTTGCAGGTTGGTGTTTTTTCACACCTCCAATTGTCGCTTGGAACCAGCGGCTAGCATAGCGGTCCATGCTGGGAATCCATAAAGATGTATCGGCAGGAGCACGCTCTTGTGGAGGGGTCGCTTCAGGTCCCTCCCAACGAAGTTGTTCTTTAGGAGATGGATGAGCGCCGTCCTCGCGATATTGTCTCGAACAATCGTCTTCCGCACGTGAACTCTGAAGTTCAGCCTCTCATCTAGGGTGATCCCGAGATAGAGAACTGATTCATCCCACGAAACCGCTTGACCGAAGATGGAGATCGGGTCCGGCGGTTCGAGCTTCCAGTGATTATGGAAGACGATGGTCTGCGTCTTCGTTGGGTTTATGGCTATCCGCCAGCGTTGATACTATTCCACCAAACTGTCCGTGGTGCGTTGCAAGTCGGACGCAGCGATATACGGGTTTTTCGACCTCGCCAAGACAGCAGCGTCTTCAGCTTAGAGGGATAGTGTCACATTCCAGTGATGGTTGGTTGGAAGGTCTGTGGTGTCAATGTTGAACAACAGGGGGCCGGAGACGGACCCCTGTGGAACACCGACTTTGATGGGTCTTTCAGTCGACCAAACCTTAAAACTCCTCTCCAGCAAGTACGAATTGAGAAGTCTGCAGATCCTAGGCAGGAAGTCCATCGTCTCCATCTTTTGCAGGAACCCCGCGTGCCAGACGCGGTTGGAGGTCTTACTTATGTCCCCCGACCGCGTACTCTCGCCGGTTGTATGCATCGGTAACAAAGTCAACCACCCGTACCAGCTGCGGGGTGGTTGAGTGCTCGGATCGGAAGCCAAATTGTCGAGGAGGAAAAATGGTGTGATCCTCAACATATGCCAGCAGGGAAGATTGTATGGCTCTCTCCCAGATCTTGCTGAGGCCTGACAGCAAGGAGATGGGCCTGTAAGATTCCACCTTCGATGGAGCCTTCCTCAATTTCGGGCTGCACGTTACTTTCGCTGATTTCCAGCTGGCAGGTCAGTGGCCAACGCGGATGGAGTCGTTGATGATATGTGCCAACACGGGAGCCACAGCCTTTGGCAGTTGGCGGAGGATCTCGTTGGAAAGACCATCTTTGCCCGGCGCCTTCTGAAGAGGGAGAGGAGGGTCTTTACGGTGTCAATGGAGACCGTTGGAAGCTCGTCCTGGTCATTGTCACTATTGGTGGCAAGATCTTCAATGTTGATTACCAGCGAGTTTGGCGAAGGTGGGTTGTTAACGAAGCTATTCTTCAGATACGTTGCCATAAGCTCCGCTTTTTTGCTGCTGATATAGGCTGGTATGCCACCTGCTTACAGAGGGAAGTCCTGGGTCTTCGTGGACCGCAGAGCACTGGCCATCCTCCAGAGTGAGCCGTCCTAGAGGTTCAGTGACTCCATTTACTTCCGCCAAGCCTCACTGCGGAAGGCGATAATCTCGTCCCGGATCTGGTGCTGCATCTGAGACAACTTCCTGCGCAGGTCCGTAGTGCCCCACCTCTAAAGTTGCCTGCTTGCTCTGTTCCTCTCTCTAATGTTATGGAGAATCCAGGGCGGCAGGTCAAGATTTCCGGAGCCTGGTCGGGGCCACGGTCCTCAAAGCATGGTTAATCCTGCTCTTCAGATCAGCGGCCAGTTGGTCAATCCCGGCAGTATCGTCTGGTGGCTGGTTGGTTTCAGAGAGGTAGTCCGTCAGAGTTCTGCGGAAGACCTTCCAGTTGGTATTCCGAAGCTCAAGAGAGATCTCGGGAGGTGCAGCTATGGCGCGGTGGTCCAGATGGATTACAACTGGGTTGTGTTCGCTGCTGAGGCATAGGACGCTGAACAACGACAGCGACGTTCTCAAGGAACGGTGAAGAGCGATGTGCAGGACTTTGCCATCTCCGGTATGGTGGAATCTCGTGGGCCCCATGGGTCCTGTGCCCTTCATCCACTTTGCATCGAGCCACCTCTTCAGTCTTTTTCGTTGGCGTCGTTACACCGCGAGTGCCACTGGTCGTGCTTGGCGTTGAAGTCGCCTGCTGAAATTGTGGGGATATTGTCGCCGAAGATGTCGTCAAAATCTTCCTCTGCGACCCGGGATCTCGGTGGAAGGAAGCACGAGGCAAATCTCCGGGCGTGTTGATTATCGCCAGCGTTGCCTCAAGATATCGCTGGTACGGTGTGGGAAGCGATGAAGCGTCCAGGTCTTACCGGATCAGCATCGCCGTACCGCCTGTAGCATGTTGCGTCCAGCACGAAGGTGGGTCTCCGAGAGGAGTGCAACGGCCGCTCCTTGTTTCCGCAGGAAGCGGAGCAGCTCCGGTGTCTTCTTTGCGATGCCTCTGTTGGCGTTCCACGTCACCAAGGTGAGCCTACTGGTGCGACGGGACTTAGTAGCCGTCAAAGATATCTACCATGCGCGTCATCACGAACTCGAGGGCCTGCATCTGCTGCTGGATATCAGATGTAGTGGTGGCCAAAGACGTTTAGCCTCCGGATAGGTGAGGTGCGGTCCACCTCTCCAGAAGCCGCCACTTCCCAGGGATTTCGTGCAGTCTGTCTTCTCCCGTTGTATGGTCGGTTGAGAACGACCCCTCTGTGGGCGCTCTTGTTGGGCCGAGCGCTGCGACATCTCCCGCTGGGCTGGTCGTTGCAGAGCCGCGGTGCTGCTGGTGAGCCCAGCACGTGTCTGCAAGGGCGGAAATTCTTCATCAACCTCCAGATTAAGCCGCTGTTCTTCTCACGAGGGCCTGGATCTCGCAACACCACTGCCGAGGGATAGCGCTGAGACCGGAACGGGATCAGAAGAGGGGGAAGCGCTGGTCGGCTTCCTCGACTTCCTTCCCTTTCTCGATGCCGCTTTCCGCTGTTTAGCTGGCGCCTTCTGATGATGCCCTCCTTCCTGTCCCCAGCCTTGCGGTAAGATCTACAGAGTTTGGAGGAGGGCAAGTGCGGTCCACCGCAGTTGCAGAAGGTAGCCTCGGCCGTATCCGCGAGCTTGCAGTCCTTGCTTTTGTGTGAGCCTGCACACTTAAAACAGCGCGTCGCTGCCGTGCAGTAGAAGGAGCCCTGCCCCTAACGTTTACAATTGAAGCATATCTGCGGGTGCCGATATGCGTAGGGGGTGACACGCACGCAGGAGTTTATCAGATTCCTGATGTTAGTAATCCTCTCCGGAATCCACTCGTCTTCTATGGAGAAGGACGCCACGTACGCCGCGTTGGAGGAACCATCCTAGGTCAGACAGTTCCGACCGTGGGTGAGGGGAGCATCGAAGAAGATAAGACCCTCCTTGATGAAATCGGTGTCCATTTTTTGTGTGCTTTGTTAGTAACTACGATGAAAGTTATCTATTTATAGTTGTAGCTTAGTGCAGTGCTCTCCAACCTTTTTTAATTCACAGCACACCTATAGATTTTTTCATTCATCGCGGAACACCGAAATTATTTTCACCCAAAACTTTGTTGAAGATTTCTACTACAATATCAGAAATTAATTAAAGTAATCGACAAAATCGGAAATAAGAAGAGAATTAATTGTGGCTAAAATTCATTTAAAATCATTTTTATAATTTAGTGAATTTGTGAAATAATACCAAAATTAATTTTTCAAATTTTTTACCAGTATCACTATGTTCAGATGCAGTACAACACGTTTATAACGACATCGATGAAACGGTGAAAATATTTTCTCTGTAATGAATGTCTATATATCTAAAGATGAATGGGAACTTTATTAAATAATTTTATTAGTGAGATACCTGTCCCTGTATTCAAGAACAGTCTTTTGATGTTCGGCTCTATGGCGGAAAGATCCTATCGAGTTTTCTGGTCGAGGTATTAATCAGCGACAAAGTTGAAAAAATTAATTCACATAAATATGTTGTAGGAAACGGTAACAACTCATCAATTGCACATTCAGCAATGGTTGGGTATTCATTCCTCACTTGCAGCCAAAACTCATCCAGAGGCATATCATCTAACTTCTGGTTAAGACTGCGATCGTTCCTGAGTTCAATGAATTCTCTCTAATTTTTAGGGAGAAATCATTATTGATAAGTCCGCAAATGAAGAAACTTCTTACGCTCGTTTGTAACTTGAGAATAACAAATTCGGATTTTCTCTTGTATGAACTTCGTACGTCCCGCGGCACACTAAGTACTTCGTTACGGCACACCACTGTGCCACGGCACACCGGTTGGGGAGCACTGGCTTAGTGGAATATTTTCTTGCAAGCCTTCTTTTAATATGAAATTAAAATATAAACGAATTCAGCATCCGATACGATATGTGTAAAAGAATGAATTAAAAATGTATCTAACATAAGACATACATAGGTATTTTAATGCAAAACACACATAAACTAACAATAAAATTTAATTCCCTTTTCCATTTTAATTTAAAGGCAACATATTATCTGCCATCTGTTGGTGAGTTTGAGAACTGATTTTGTTTTGGCAACTTATTGTTGTCAATTCTCATACATTTGAATATTTCTTCGAAATACCTACTCCTTTGTAAGTCCTACGAAATATTATTCAGTGAACTGTTGAGAACTGATTTTGTTTTAGACAACTTATTATTGGCATTTCTAATTGACTTGAATATTTCTTCGGAATACTCCTTTTTAAGTCCTACGCAATATTATTCAGTGAACTTTGAAGGTACTTATTAAAAGAATATGTTATTAAATATTTTCGTATCAACGATACTTGATGCAATAATTGTATATAGAAATATTGTTTTTATGTTTGCCAGTCTTCATTAGCTATTCATTTATATTTCTATACAGAGATTTGAATATTTCTTCAGGATACTTCTTCGTGAGTCCTACGAAATATATCAGTGATCTAGAAATATCCAATGAACTGTGGAGGCAATTATCAAAAGATTATGATAAGGGTTGAACTGCTCTATTCGAGTCTTAATGGGGTGGGATCTACTTTTGCCTCAAAATAGAAATAGCGATTTATTTACTGTTAAATAGAATTAACTCAACCGAAAAATTTAAATTTTACGGTTAAGGAATTAATTCTATTTAACATCAATTTCGCCCTAGTCTCCATCTTTACTTATTGATTTTTTTTACTGTTTAGTTAATATAAAACATGATTTCATAAAATAAATTTAAAGAATTTTTTCTCTTTTTAACTGAAGATTAAAAACACGCATCTTTCCCAGAAAATGTTCCCAAAATCTTTCAAATATTCATAAATTCAAATCTCTGTATCTGGCTTCATTAACATAATTATTTATTTAACGTCCAAAATAAATGATTATCTTAATTTATATTTATTGGCAACAATACCGATGTTTTCTTTAACTGTTATTCGTTGATTGGCACTTCCAAGACAACATAAATGTATATATTAACTTGAGATAATCCAAAAAATAAAATAATTTATTTTGCGATTGATTCTGAATGTACCTGTGATTGCATGATAATTTTAGCCGTAAGTTTTTGTGCTTTTTATATTGTGTATTGTTTAGTGTTAGTTTGTTGTGAGATGGCCTTTGTAAATCCTCTGTAGCGGTAATTTTCATTCGTCTCCTCCAATCGTACGTTTTATCTTCGATTTTGCAAAGACAATGGATCGTAAAGACATATTCTAAGAGAGTCATCTGAATTAGAAATTCATGCAAAATTGGTTCAATTCAGAAACAGATTCAACAAATATTTATTTTAAAATTAGGATTTCTTGTCGCCAGATGCAGGGCTGTCGCTTCTCGACAGTCAATCAGAATCCGGACAGAAACTCACGCTTGCTCCATTATAGTATAATTTCAACGGATTATATGGAAAACGAGAAATAGTTTGTGAATATACACCCGTGAAAGCCGATAGTAAGTTTTTACTAAATTAAGTATGAATATACAAGTGCTGAATGAATATATCGGTGTTTCAAACAAGTTCAATGTAAACATTTTAAATAATGTAACCTAAGTTATATAAAATGACATTACGTTAATGCATATAAAATCGTTATCTACATAAAAGTTATTTAAAAAAATTCATTTTTATATTATTACTTGTTGATATATTTATTCCGAAAGGCATATTTAACTCGTTTAATCTGAAATATTTCTCCTTTATTGTCACCCTCTTCTTTTAGTGTAACCCTCGACTTTTCTTCGATGTTACGTCTTTCGTATTCGTCTTTCTTATTGATTCGTGCTGTCGCGTTGATCACGATGCCTTCAGGTTCGAAATGCTCTATGAAATTAATTCAATCTACCGAAGAATTCGAATTAATCGAATGAACTTTTTAAGTGCACGTGGAGGTTTTTGAATGCCAATGGCCTTTATTTTGACTATATGTTCGTTAAGTGAAAAGATGTTGTCATTACAGCGACAATTATCTTATCAAAATCGATATCTGCATTCGATAAAAAATTATCTTACAAATTTATTTTCTGAATGGGAGTAGGGGTTTTTAAGGGCTTCGAACTGGCCAATTTCCAAAATATTAAATAAAAAAATGGAATCTTAATATATCTCATTTGAATACTGGTCAGTAGGATCATACACAATTAATACAAATTTCACTAAAAGAGCTTTAATGCAAAAAATAAGATATAGGAAAATATTCAATCTTGCCAATGATTTGTTTATTAATGAAGGTTTATATCTGAACCATCAGTATATATGTTACGCCGAACCCTTGAAATTGCCAAATCCGTGAAATGGGCAGCTTTTTTCCCTAATTCGTGTAATGGGCTTGATCCATTTCGTGAAATAGGCAAATTTAGTGTTTAGTTCGTTCGTGAATTGAGCAAAGGTAATTCTGCCTATTTCATGAATTGGGCAAACGCTTTAAATACTGAATAAATTAAAACAAGTTGTTGTTTTTATTGTAGAAGAAAACTTTTAACGCGAAAGTTGTTTGTCCTAACGAGGAGATACCAGAAAAATGATTTATATTGTTCTCTGTCCGTCCGTCCGTCTGCCGATTGGTTATATATATATATATATATATATATATATATATATATATATATATATATATATATATATATATATACACACACACACACACTCTCTGAGTAAGTTGGTCAATCGATTTGTTAAACCAAGCGCGATCAAGGATCGTGAATAAGGCTTCATCCTCCCCTCATCAATTCCTCCCTCCCTCCCCAATCTCTCTCGTCTCTCCCTTCCCCAAAAGCTTCGAATCACATATGCAAAGACCTACTACCCCCCTTCAATTCACTCGCTTCTCTTTTGTGCCCGGCCAGTCAATCTAAAGCATTCGGGGTCGCTTAGCAATGGCGGCAGATGGTCCCAGAAAGAGAGAGAGAGAGAGAGAGAGAGAGCAGGGAGGGAATAGTTTGGGAGAAAAGGGAGTTAGAGGGGGGTGAAGAGTAGAGAGAAACATCGAAAGAGGAGAGAGATGGATGGAATGATAAGAAAGGGGCAAAATGGGCAGAGAAGTAAGAGAGGGAATGGGAGAGAGATGGAGGGAAGGAAATAAAAATTCGAGGGAGAGAAGGAACGGATCGAGGATTGAGAAGGGTCTGTTTCGTCGGAACCACGCCCTCGGGTTGAGGCCTCTCTCTCCCTCGCTAAGGGGCGGGAGTGGCGATAGGGAAGGAGAGGGAGGGATCTTTTGTGTGTGGGGTGGAGACGTGCCTATTTCCTCGCTCTCTTTTCTCTCGCCTGCCTCTCATTTCCTCCCTCACTATCCTAGCCTGTTACACTCTTCGTTCTAGGGGAAAGACCTTTCCGGAGTCGCGGAACGCGAATCGTATCGGTTAGATTTGGCAACCGCGCGCGGCCGTGATTGAATTGCTCTGCGCGCGCACACGTGTGCGTGCGTGTATGCGCGCGCTCGGAACAGTTTGCAGCTACCGACGATCGCACTCAATCACAGTAAAATTGATTTCACCCGATTCAGAACACGGTAACATTCGTTCATCGTTTTGTAAGATTCCATTGGAGTTAATAACCGGTAAGTTTTAACGCTCATTCGAATCATCGAATGTGGTTAGGATAAAAATATTAATGGACGCTGGTAACCTCCAATTACGAAATTGACTTTCTAATCCAGAAAATCATCAACTTGATCTACACAAACGGGAAGAGAAATTTTCTCTCGTGTCATGAAATACGTAACGGAATGAATGGAGGAGAAAGCGAGAGAGAGAGAAAGAGAGGGAGATACAGAGATAAATTTTAGGTGTCGAGGTTCAATAGTGACAAATCATTGTTTAAATTAATTTCACTTATCAAAGTCTAGACTTGTGCACTTATTAGAAGTATAATACTTTCGTTGATTATTTTTTAACATTATTGAAAGGCTTATTGGTAGTTTCAGCCTCTGGAGGTGTTGTCCTAATTTTAAATTTTATTTTCTTGTTCTTCATGTACATATATAACTTATAAATAAAATTGCACTGCTGTTGTTTTCAATACACGTGTTAAGCCTCAGGAAAAAATGTTGATGAATAATTTTCCTCTTTTGAATGTATTTCGAGAAAGAAGTTGCGCATTCTAATGGTTTACTTGCTTTTAAGTTTATTCTAAATTTCAAATAAAACGCACTCTATGTATTAAGTTAGCACAGTGGTGAAATCGCGCATACCAAAGTTGCGCAATATTTTTACGTGATTAGTAGCATTCGCATTGCAAGGACTTGGGTGGGCCGAATTGTAAGCGTGCTTAAGATGTAGGGATGAGTTTACTGCATCATAATTTACTTAAGAGATTCAGAGGTATTTTTCACCTGGAAATAATATTTAAAGTTCCACCAGGTGAGATTGTACAACCATCATTTTAATTTTAAATTATTAAATTGCCTATACTAAGTTTAACGCGTTTATTTTTGTTCGCTTCTCAGCGGGCATTAAGGTACATACCCCAGGTTTATATTTATATCCACATAAGTACCTACATATAAATTAACCAGCATTCTGCACGTATATATTAACCCGCGGAATTTAACATGTTTTTTACGTTAATAGTTCAGAAACATTTTAAGCAAGCAGATAGTATATTCTAAATTAAAATAAGTACTAGAGTAGCGTGGAATAGTATTTTTACGTAAGTGTTGAAAGGAACTAGAATAGCAACGTTTTTCTCGGCCCTTGTCCCGCGACTTTGTACCTTTCTCCCAATACTAAGGTCGAGGTTTCGAATCCTTTCGCGTACAAGAGTGTTTGTATTCGCTGTTGTTATTGTTGATGTTTCAATGTTGTGTTGTAGAGTGAAGAAGAGGATAAATCATTAACCAAAACTTTACTCGGAGAACTTTAATAATAGGACAAATTCCTGCATTTTAGCAAAACAATTTTGCTAATAGTTTACCTGCTGAGAGTAAACCATATCTAAGCAACTGCTTCAAATTGTGTGCAAATAAGGTTCATACGAGATGTGCGAATGCTTTTATAAAATTATGAATGTTCTTCTTTCCGGTCTGAATTTATAACGGCAGCGACTGAAAGTTTAAATGTAGGTATTTATCTTTCATCTCTGCTATGCCGAAATATTTCCGCATGATAATGAACTTTTCTATCGCATCTATTGATATGTGTCAACAAAAACTTCTCATGCTATAAACAAGTCATAATTTAAAAATTCTTGCACACAACATTATACATAATACTACATTATCCAGTCTGCCTGATTATCACAGAATATCTCAGATTCAGTGGCGTTATGATGGCTCGAATGCTGTTTTTTTAATACTAAAAAAGACATTTGAAACAAAAGCATTAGGTCATTATTAAAGAATTTCAATTATGTATCGCTAAAGAAACAGATTTAATGATATATTGAAGCTTCTGGAGAAATATACGGCAGAGAGACTAGCGGAAGAATTTTTAGTAACACATAATTGAAGGATCCTCATGCAACATGGGACAACGACGATAAAAAATATAGTCAGACCTATATTAAAATAGAGCAATATCAAATTTCGACTTTCCTTAGGACAGTTAGAGATTAAAAGACGAGAGTAAAACTAAAAAACGAAAACTGTCGATAAACAGTTGCATTTCACCTCCTGCTATCAACCAATACAGTGGTTTGGTAATATTTAGATCTAGAAAACTTCATACTATTTTATGTATAGAATTTTGGAAATAGTTCATAAATGCAAAATTTTCTCCTTTTACTGTTTAAACGGATGCATGCAAAAGTACCTTGCTTAATATTTTCGGCTCCAAACACATAAGTACATATAATTCCTCTAGCTATTATAAGAAATGTTTATCACCACAGTCGAGCAATCAAATTTCCTTTGAAATAAAGCATATACGGATCATTTAAGTCATTATTTATTTATTTCGAGGGAAAGCGGCATTATCCTCATCCATTCTAAGAGCGAGCCATCGCACAAGTAGCCAATAAATGATCCCCGTTGCAGCCGTACATGGCGATTCCCATCATACGCTCAAACGAATCGTAGCGTCGGTTGGCTCAGATACTACGGAAAAATGTACAAATCCCTTCTCACCCTCTCTATCCATTATTCTCTATCGCTACCCCCGCCCTACTATCTCTTTACCATAGCATCCCCAAGGGGGGAGAGACCTCTCCCATTGTTGCGAACCCCCTACGGACCCACGACCAATCGTTGCATTCTGATGGAGATTCCTTTGGCCAATGAAAAAGAAACGCATGGGAGACACGAGAGGGTGCGGTGGAATGCGAGACCCATGGAGGTCGCCATACGTACATCGCGTCACTCAAAAAACTGCAAGGATTTATTTAATCTGCTGTATGAACAGAGATACGAGGTATGCTTTAGCTGAAACCGAATGTCACTTGTCAACGATAACGCTTAATTTTATCGATTTTAAAAAACAAAATATCACGTAGGGGAAAGAAAATCTTTGAAATTATTTTAAAGCTTATTGTGAGAAGAGGAAAAACATAATTTAGTTCTACCACCAGGAAGTTAAAAAGTAAGTACTTCCAAAAATGAATATTCTACCTCGGCACACAACTGAAATACAATAGAAGATCGCAATCAGGGCCGGTCCGAGGCACGGGCGAGCCGGGTGGAGTTCCGAGGCGCCACAATGTGGGGAAGCGCTTCTCCGTAAAACTCTCTATACACTGCTTGCAACTAGAGTAATTCTGGCCAGTAACATACAGCGCTGAAATGAAGGAATCTCAATAGTATTCCATCAATTTTTCCGCAGTCAATGTTATATTGTTAAGGAACAATACATCAATTAATATGTGCGTTTAAAAACCTTCTAAAAATTATATGACGGGTGCGCTAAAATTCATTCTCGACCGGGGCGCCAAAATATCTTGGACTGATCGTGATGGCAACTACGCCAATATGGAGGAATTAATTTTGATGTTTGTAGGAATTATCAGGAAATGCCTCGATCATCAGTCACTATGAAGGTTTGGTTTTGTTGCGATCACTTATCAGAGAGTTAAGATGTATAGCGGTTATTTTCCTTCTAAAACGCGTTTATCGTTGAATCAGCAGTTTAATGAGCAAAGCGAATTTCAAATTATGACCAATCATTCATTTTTAGGATTTTTTCAATCGACGTCTTTAATGATCTCATTTCAGCAACCATAGTGGAACAAAGCGAGTGTAAACTAAAATATGATGGAATGAAACTTGATTAATGATAATCCCATTAATGGAATAAATAATGCAGCATCAATAAGAATATTTACGAATGCGAGTTATCTGCTATGTGCTAATCAGGGTGTGGCAATTGAAGTTAATTCTCGTAAATTGATTATTCGAGTGTTAATTTAGTGATTTAAGCAGTCCACGATTCCAGAGAGAGAGAGAAGCATGTTTTAGTGTCAGCAAACGTACAGAGAAACATCAATTTCCTGCATATTGTGATTGAACTTTTTAACAAAAACGTCAGCTTTGACTCATGCAGATCGGCCCCGGAATTTATTTCCGGTTCAAGTATGATCGTCGTTTTAATAAAAATGTCGAATCGACGTCCGCTCGCCGAAAAGGGATGCATTTAAACATATATACCTACCATCATAACCACGGAAACCATTCAAATACACGACGAACGTTTAATCTCATATTACAATGAAATGCGCATTTTATATGGCTTGCCTGTGGAAAAAATAAATGACGCACATTATGCATGAAACCTTTAATATGAATGGCACAAATAAACTAGATGTGCATAATTTTCGAATCTTGAGAAGATTGGTCAGCGGCGAGGAAGTCTAAACTTAATCGGATTAAAGTGATAGTCATTTTTCTTTTTGTCGGGAAAAAAGGTAATCGAACTCAAACAGACGGACGTAAATCTTCTAATGCCCAAGAACATTCTTTCTAAGTCGTTTTTTTTATTCCAAAAGTAATTAAGATCAATATATAAAACCTTCAGGCATTTAAGTTTATTCACATACCTTCGTATAACTTGGGACATAGAGGCCCTCGACATTCGCAGGGTTAGGTTCTTGAAAATCAACGCAAATATTACAACTCCACTGCTTACGTGCTAACAGTAACAACTATCACGTGGCACTCGAGTTAAATTCGCAAATAGTCAAGTTTATATGCCGCGAATGTCAATTCGTTGTATAAAGAAACTCCGCGAATAATCAAAACTGCAAATATAGAGTGTTTAGTGTAGTATAAAAAAATGTCGAAATGCTGAAATAATCTAAACCTAATATAATTTGTGCATGGTAAAATTCCGACTTTTTCCTAAATAATATATTTTTCAGATTTTTTAGCAGATCCAAATATCACGGACGACTAAATTATTTAGCTTTAGATTGAATATTTCAACATCCTTTAAACATAGTTAAATGACATGAAAAAGGAAGGATTAAGAACGAGCATTTTATATTACTGAATTTCATAAATATTATGGCACAAGTAATCCAGTGATTATACAGTGGTCGTGTATAATAAGAAATCTTATTTAGTTTCACATTAACGATAAAATAGTACACTTATTCAGCTGCACATAATTCCTTACAATCATTACCCTTAACGAAATAAAAAATATTGACTCTCCCTTATACGTGTCAAATAAAAAACAATTCCTTAACAATAAATTTAATAATTAATATCAATAGTTTCGAGGATAGTAATAAAAATACTTCGAGATAATATATCCCGCTCATAAATGATGAGAATGATTCAGTTTCACTTAATTAAAAAAAATCATACATTTGAATTTATCCCGAAAGAACGTCGTTTATCGCGTTTCTATTGTTATCCGACGTCACGCAATTTAAGACGCCGGGGAAAAAAGCAAGAGCTTCCCTTCACGCAAGAGTTTTGTTCCATCACTTTGCGGAAGCAGGTTGTTAAATCCTCTGGATCCGGCGGGGATTCCCCTATTCTCTCCGCGAACGCGTTAAATAATTACACAGAAAAGGTGCAAGGGCCGTATTCTCACGTTAATTCCTCGTCGGGGTTCTTCCTACCTCCCCCACACCATTCCCCCACCCTTCACGCCTCCGCCTACCTCCCCCGTTTTTTTGAGAAATAAAACTTTTTTTTTTCATTCGAGCAATCTTCCAGCTCGTGCGCGCAATAAAACAAGTTCGGAATTCTTGTTAATCTTTTGTGCATGAAGAGGAGACATTCTCTCTCTCCTCTCTCTTTCCTTTACGTGGGAAGACTAAGACAATCTCCCCAATGTATGTATATCCTCCTCTTTATTTCTCTTTCCCTCGCTCCATCCTTACTTATTTTTTTCAACCCCTTTAAAAAAGAAAACAATGCTATACGACACCTCATCCCACTCTCGGTAAGAAAAAATACGGCGCATCCAACTCCCTACATTTTTCTCAGTTTTCCTTGCGACCAAAAAAAATTAAAACCTCGCGGCGTAATACCAGTTAATCGTCCACGATGTCTCCTCGCTAATCCCAAAAGTGTTCTTTCTCAGCACACCCCCTACCATAAGGACCATTATTCTTCATCTCTGCCTCTCAAGGTGAACACTCAAGCCGAGTTAATCTCTTCGTCGCCACTCCCTCCTCAGTCCTCTCCTCTCTCTACTCCTTACCCTCTTTATTATCATCTCCGAGCGTCCTCTCTCCCCCTCTCCTTAAATGTTTTTGTCTCGCGTAATAAAAAAATAACGCGAGTAAATAACCTTCCCGAGCGTGAAGAATCGCTAAAAAATTTAAGACTTTGGTAAAAGGGAGCATTTTTTAAAAGTACGTAAAAAAGCGCGTTTATAAGGAGATCGTGCAATAATTTTTTCCCCTCTTCGAATAATGTGTAGGAAGTTGTTAAGAAGTGTGTCTGTCAGGTGATCTTGTGAACCCCTCTGAGGCGTTTAAAATGGCACAGAACCGCTTTCCTTCCTTCCCTTCCTCTTTACCCCTCTTACGTATCTCCCCATCCATACTCTCTTCCCATCCTATCTTTGCTGCTGCTTCTCCTTCTTACCTTCCGGATGCTTTCCTCCTCCCTGTCTTCCCCTCTCATCCCTTCTCCACTCCTCTCTCTCCCTCCCGACTCGCTAAACTCGAAAATCCCCTTCTCTTCCTTCCTCCCCACCTACCTCTCCCCGGCCTTCTCTTCTCATCCACTAATAATCTGTCGTCTCAGAACGAAGCGTAACAAAGGAAACAACGCAATTTTACACACTCGTTAGGAGGATTTTTCGGAGGTTACATAAGAGAGGAGGAGGTGAAAAGGGGTAGAGGAGGAAAAGGGACGGTGGGTGGTTTTAAGGGAGGATGTAAAAAGGGCTAGAGAAGGGTGGGGAAGAGAGAGAAAGAGAGAGAGGGAGAAGGGGGAAAAGGACACCAGGACAAAGAATTAACCCCCTCTTGTGTCATCTAAAATGAGGACTACCATAGGGTCATGGAAGGGATGTTTTTGTAGGAGGTAAGAAAAGAAGAAGGGAGAGAGAGAGAGGAATCGGAAAATTGGGAAGGATTGAAAAGGGGGAGAGGAAGGGAGGGAAGGAGGGTCGGGGGGGGAGAGAGAGAGAGAGGGAAGGAAGGGAACGTTGGGAGATGAATGGTAGGAAGTTGGAGAACGGAGAGACGACGCAAGACACGTTGTGCCATTAGGGTAATTATATTTCCGCCCGGAAAAGAGAACAGAAATGGAAGGGAGACCTAGGGAGAGAAATAGAGGGAGGGGAGAGTGAGGTCGAGAGGGTTTCCCTCGACTCAGAATTGTCGGTCTGCCCCAAAAGAAGAGGAATACAAGTGGCACTTGTCATTGATCGCGATTTTTTCGGAGGGTGGAGAGCAGAGGAAAGAAAGATGAGTGTCGGGTAAGAAAGTTTTTGGATTGGAGGAGAGAGAGAGGGGGGAGGGAAAAAGACTGATAGAATGGCATAAAACGGTTGATGATGCTGAAAGGGAGGTAAGGGAGCTACTTCCAGAAAGGAGGCTCCCCGAATGAATATCGGTCGCGAAGAACGGGGAGATTGAATGTTTCTCTCCGTATCTCTCCTTCCCGAGGGAAGTTCCATTCATTTTCCTCTTCCTCTAACTCTCTCTCTCCCATTGGATAATGGTCTAAATTGGGACGCGAGGGCTCCTACTGCTTCCTTCGATTGTTTCGTAAATAACGAGTTATTTTTATTGGAAAACCTTTTAAATAATGATCCGTTTTCTTTTTCCCTATCCTTTCTCCCGCTTTCTCCTTCCTTCACTCACCCCTCCCCTTCCCACTCCTCTCAAAGTTAAAACAGTTCGCTTTGGCTCGACGCTTCATTAGTTGGCTGTTTTCGTAAAGATGTTATTAGTGGAATCGTAGGGGTTGGGAAAGAGAAAGAGGAGGGAGATGGGCGTAATAATGATTGAACTTAGGCTCGCAACGGTAATAACGAGACACGGGGATAATTTTTTAATTGCTTCTTGGCCTAATTTGAAGTTTTTCCAAGCTATTGGCGAAAGAACGAGATAATTGAAACGGAATTTCGGTAGAAATTATCATCCTAAATAAAATGGAATTTTTTCCTTTTTATATTTGCCAATAATTTTATTCGTTTCCACTCATCGTTCATTATAACAACATGCGCACTTCATCTTCTTCCTTATAAATTTAGTCACTATAAATCTTTTTCCGGAAATTTATCTTTCAATTATGCTCTCAACGGCAAATACATCCCGATAGAGCCTATTGTCCCTAATTTAAGTGAGAATTCTTCTTTTTGATTTTATGTAATAATTAGATACATTACTATCTATTACTCATTATAACATGCTTAATTTTTCTTCCATGTAAAATTAGTTTTTAATGTACTGTCCAAAAATATTGACTTTTTACTTAAAACTACAATAAGGTTGCAGTGAATTTAGAGAGTAAAAGTTTAAAAATTTAAAAAATAATATAATACAATTTGCTCGACCATATTCGAAAGTTAGTGCTAAATTATTCCGTATACGCTTTACAAAGATTATTTCCTATGGCTATTGCCAGTAAGATTTGCGTTGTAACGCCAATAACTTCAGTGCTTTTATTCGCAACTTATCGGAGGCAGTGAAATAGACGTCTAGTCTAGTTATCTTACGTGTTGCGGATGCCAACCCAATCTTATTTGCATCGGCTCATCCTCCCCCTTTTTCCAGATAAGTACATATTACCCTTGCGCGGACGGGCAGAAACCACGTCTTATATTTTTATTAGGCTTATATAAAGCAGTAAGGATTCCGCGGATTGATTCTTCATAACAAATTAGCAAAGTTTGCATTAATATCGGAAATATGTATCGCTGATGTGACCGGCCGCATCTCAGCCCACATATTTTCTTCTCATAACCGGAAAGCATTGTGATGAAACCATATATTTTACCATATTTTACCCTCTCACTCACTCCCTTTTCCTTTCTCTCGCTCTCTCTTTTTATATCCTCCCTTCCTCACTTTTATTCCCTCTCCCTTGCAATATTTTCGGTATGACTGAATAACTCGGTTGTGATATTTTACCTTTCTCTTCTTACTAACACTAAATCAACCGGGTTAAAGAGAAAAGGAAGGGAGACGGAGAGAATGGGGGAGGTAGATAAAGGAGAATGAAAGGAAAGTTGAGGAAGCATAAAAACTAGGAGACATGAAAAAATGACTTTAATGACTTTTGATAGCAGATTTTAAGGTCGTACAAAAACAGAATAAAACGACCTGTGAAGGAGCGTACCGGATGAAACGGGAAGGGGAAAAGGTTTATAAAAACAAATGCTACAAAAACACAAGTCATAAATTCCATTGGGCAACCAACTAAAAGCCTCCTTTCCTCTTTCTCTCTCTCTCTCTCGCTTGTTCAGCTACTCTAACTCATCAAATGCATAGGGCTTCAGACCTTCCTTCCGAATATCAAAGGTTGTATTTCCTACGAACACACACGGCGTGGTTGGTTTTTTGGAATGGAGTGGAAAAAGAAAGGGAGAGGATAAGAATGTGAGAGGACGGCAGGAGATAGAGGTGAAGGAAGAGAAATGCAGATAAAAGAGAGAGGAGGGAGAGGAGGCGGGTGAGTCTAAAAAGCGGGAGGAAGAATAGGAAGGGAAGGTGGATGTTGGTGGAAGGGAGCCAGAGAGAGAGAGAGAGAGACAGGTATAGAATGCGAAGCTTCCTGAGAATCAGCGCAATTCAGGGGTTTCTCGGTTCTGGTTTTTAGGAGGGTAAGTGGAAGGGGGAAGGAATAGAAGTAGGGAGAAAATGAAGACTGGTAGGAAACATATAGCGGAAGGATAAACGATCATTATTCACGTTGTCGCAGTACTTTTTGTTAAGAATATACAGGGACAGCCTGTGCTACAAATAAGTAGGTAACGGAATAATTATGGGCACAATATAACTTATTTATCTAAATTAGTTATAAAGATTGATTTCAAACTATATCATTGTACAATTAATTTTAATCAGTGAGCTACCACGGTTGAAAATATTTCCGAAGAATATAAAATATTGGATTTTCAGAGTTATAAAACAAATTTAGTTGGAATTTAGGGTACAGCATAGTTATACATTGCAAAGAGATTATGGGTACGAAATATGGAGTTTTGGAGATATAAGAAGGCATGAAATCCATGTTAAAATTTTCACTTTTCATTTATATGGTTTACTGCTAAAATTGATTTATTAAAACGATTAATTTAGCATTCTTAGATTTGGAAAATTCATCAAATAAAATGATGAAGATGTTCACGCAAATTATAAATAAAAATTTTATTTTCGATACCTCAGAAAGAGAATTACCTTTCACTATAATAGAAACTGGACAAAAAAAAAAACAATTTTAAAAGCTGAGATATGTTATCTTAGGTAAACATCGACTATACTTCCCAACAATGGCGTAGCTATCGTCCTTAGAGCCGGCGCGATGCCATGGGGTCCGCTCACAAAAAACGAATGTAAAGGCCTTAAAATATCTAGCTCCGAGACCCACGAAGTCGTAGCTAAGCCAATGGTTACCAGAAGAGAAAATTTCGAATGAGAAAATCCATATAACAGATAGATAAAGCAAATAAGCTGCACATGCAGTAATTCCCAAACGTTTTGGTGCGGCAGCATACCAATTAAATAATATATTTACATTTTGTTTGCAAAATGAAATTTACAAATGAATTTAAGAAAGATAATATACTTCTCTGAAAGAATTAATGACCGTATTTTAAAAAATGTTCAAAATTTCAAATTATTCTAATATCATTTTCGTTAATAATATTTGCTGCCCAAAATAATTTTATCTCTGAATCATTTGAAAAGGCGACTGACAGTTACGAAAACTTACACCCGTCCTGCACGCTTTAAAAACAACAAAAAAACGACCCACTTCATCTAAAAGTGTGGCAGAAACATTCCTTCCCCCTCTAGGAAAAGATCTCCGGCATACGAGTTTCTCTTCTCTCAGAAAAATATATAAAGTTTTATGCTGAATAATTAATCTCCCTAAGAGGGAGTTTTCTGTTATCATAGTCTCCTTTTAAACCAGAAAAGGAAAACGCATCCTAGGGAGAAAAAGAAAGAGAGGAAATGAGAGAACGAGGAATTAATAAGAAAATGCGTAAAAAACTTTAAATGCGGAAAAAAAACGAAGGACGCAAATCCTTCTTCTGGGAATCCCATCTGCTCTCTTACGCCACTCAAAAACAACACCCTTAGATGATTATTCCAGTCACCCTCACCTTTTATAAACTTATTGTAGACAACTTCTCTCCTTCCCTTTCGGAACTCTTACACTCCCTCCACTCGCCTTCGAAAAACCCTTCCTATTTCTCCCTACCCACCTCCCTCCCACCCATCCGCTTCCCCCATCTACCCTTCGAAACGCTAGAGGTTCGAAATTTTGTAAAAGCCGCTTCTAACGGATTAGCTTCTCTCTCAAGACCTTCCCCTCCTTCCATCACCAACCCATTCCACTCTCTCCGCCAATGCCCTTTATTCCCCTCCTCCCACTTCTCTCAACTCCTCAACACACCCATTGCGTTGGGGTGAGGTATCACGGGAGTTGCTTCGGAGAGATGGGGGTTACCCAAGGAGAAGAGAGAGAGGGAGGGAGAGAGAAGCGTTGGGAGGGTGGGTAGCGGTGGGTGAGTTTGATCGAGGTAGATGTGGAAGAAAAAGAGGATGGGACCCAGAACTGTGCCTTGAGGTTAGCTCTAAGAGGGAGACCATTAAATAGTCATCCTTCTTCACCGCCCTATACCATGGAGTACCTCCCTACCTATATTCCCGTTCTCCCGCGGGACTTCCTTCCCTTACCTCTCTCACCCTCACTCCTCTTCTCCCTCTACTTCTTTGCCGAAGACTAACTCTCTCCAGGGAGAGAGAGAGAAACAGGGAGGCTGGAGAGAGAGGCAAGGAAGGAAGGGATTTCGGGGAGAGTAAACTCTTGGAAAACGGAGGGATCGAGAATTATTAATGGAAGCGTTCAAGTGTCTCGGAGGAGGAAGCAATTATGCATGGACCTCGCTTTCCTCCTCAAACTCCTGCTCTCCTTTCTCCCTCCTTCCTTCGTCTGTACCTTCCTCTGTAATCTCCTTCCCCTCCCTTCTTCCAATCTCTCTGGTCGTCTGCCCTCTCAAGCTTAACAGATTTCATGTGTAACAAATAGCGACCTGCCGTCATGTGACTGGCCCTTTTGCTTGTGTCACTGACATCGTGTAGAGGCTCGCTTGACTTTGGGCAGACGATCGTAAATAACTCTGTTTATTATATGTGTACATATTTGCTTATTTATCATTAAGTTTTCTGCGGCGCCATCTTTATATTTCGTAGTTTTTACTCTCTACCATTAGTTAAAAGAAGAAATTAAACTCTTTATAATACGCTGATAATTGGTTAGATAATAGGTCTCACGGAATTTTTATGGAAACATGGTCATGCTAAAATAAACATTTAGAGAGAATTAATGGAGTAAATATAGTAAACAGCATAGCATCGGAATAGGAAATTAAATAAAAAAACTTTAAATTAGAAGAGTTCGTGGAGGAAATAAAAATATTTTGAAGAAAAAGCAAAAAATTTGGAAACATGAAAAATTATGATTCCATGATGCAATAAGGAACATGATCGAGAAGCTCGTCATTTCTTCTCGAAACTACTTTTTCAACTGTAACATCAATATAATTTTAAGAGTATTTTCTTATATTATTATTTATTTTATCATTAATTAGTAATAATTATTAGACCTAATGGCTGAAAAAGAGTTTAATACAAATAAGACCGAAATCATACGATGGTCTCTGCGACATTTTTTCAGTTGGAGCAATCGGATTTTGCATTTTTACGAAAAAAACACATGCTCCTCTTTACTGTCCTAAAACTGCGGTGTCTTTTTGAATGGTATTCGCTCCAAAATGTTTTCCGTTTGTCATGAAAACATTTCCTCATGTGACATTTAGCGAGCGATTTTGCTAGAATTTCTTGGAACTCGAGCAGATGATACAAACAGGTTATTTTAAATGGCGTATTATCAAAACTGTCGAGCTATTTCGACAGGAAAAACGCTCGCCGGATTCATATGCGAAGGGAGTTTATTTCATAACAGAAAGAAAGGTTTCCACAACAATGACTATAACTTTTAAATACAGAATGTATAATCTAGAAGCGCCATGTATCAAATACATTTATGAAGTCATCCAAAACGTACTTAAAAGAAATTTTTGTCCTAAAGTTGTTGTTGTACAAATAATTGTACAAAGTGGAGTAATTAGCTCTTCTGAGAATTACATTAATCGCAATATCTTCAAAATATTTTTTTAATTTTTACCTCCCAATATGCCATATTTGCTGTTAATTATATTTGCAAAAGTTTTAATCATAAAGACTGATTAAAAGGAAATTTTTAATTTCTATTTATTTTTACGGCAATTTAGGCATGTTAAAATTTGAGAATTTTCTTATAAGTTTGTTAGATTTATTCACTAGCTTGAGAATATTGGAAGTTATACATGATCGGAAATTAAAAAAAAAATTATAACAAGCTCTATATTTGGAACTTGCAAACGCAATTATTTGCTTAAAATACGGTGTAATCGAATACGTAGTACTATTGGTTGAATAGATTAAGCTAATTTAAAAAAAACAAGGCAATTTAATTTAAAAATTCGAAACTTAGGAGCAATCGCTTAACTACGAAATCTTGGTACATTCAATCGTATTTTAGGCAGGTAGTATATCGCTGAAAACAATGCAATAGGTATAAACATCAGAAACTGTAATGCCTGCACAAAACATAAAATAAATTTAACGCAAAGAATATTAGATTTTTCCGCCTTTTGAATCGAATGAACTATCCATCATATGAAATTCATATCTATTTCCTTTATAGAATTTGATATTCCGGCCAGTTTGATAAAAGGAATCATTATCGTTAGCCCTCAGACAGGTTCGTAAATTTATGTAAAATTGTTTATTTATCATTTAATTATTTACCTACGAAACCACACATGTACGTGCGGGCATAGACGATCCACATGTTATTTTCAGTCGGATATTGCAGAAGAATCGTTCTCGATGTCATAAACCGCGTGTGGAGTCCCGCATTCCGTCGAACGGTGAAGCCAGACACAATCTAACACACGCACTCACACACCTGCAACGAACCTCCCATGCAAAAGTAAACGCATGCTTACTTTAGTATACACCAAACATTCTTTTGTACATTATTGTTGGGAAAGCAACGATTCGATTACCACCGCTCCCAAAATAAACCCAATCCCTAGCCTAACCAATCTCTCTCCCTCCCTCCCATTCTCTCCACCCACGCTCTGATCCTTTATTCCATCCCTCCTAAAAAACTACCAGCCACTCCTGCCCCTTCCCACAATCTCCTTTTTGTTTGGTGGGAAACTCGACGGCTTTTGTAGCATTCCTCAGACTTCATCACACGGAACTCTTTTCGATTTTTCCCTTTGACCTCTTCAACAATCTTGTCAATAGATGTCCTTTTCCCCACCCTACCTACACATTCCTCCCATTCCATCCCTTCTTCACAATTCTCTTGGGTAAATGGGATTCCACTTGGATCAATAATCTTTCATGCATATATACATAAGCCTGTACGTGTCGGTATCTCTCTCTCTCTCTCTCTCTCTCTATATATATATATATATATGTATATATATATATATATATATATATATATACACACACACACACACACAAACACACACACACATAGGGGGTGCCGGTAGTGTAGTGGTTAGGACGCTGGTTGCTACTCGCCTCATTCTCGGAAGGGCAGCGGGTACGAATCCCGTAGGATTTTTTTCTAAGGTCAGCCGGCCCCCTATTTTTGTGATTTGAGGAGACGGCGCAAAGTCGCGTTCCGTCCTTCGAAGGGACGTTAAGCCGTTGGTCCTCTTGGTGCTCTTCCTTAAGAGTAGACTAAAGCCGGCACTAGGTTTCCTTCCTCCCTTGTGATCCTAATCGGTGTGGAAGGAGTTAACGCTATAATAATCCAAGAGATTGATTAGCCAAATGCATACACACACACATAGAGAGGGAGAGAGTCAGTAGTGGCAAAATAGTCGGGAGAATTCCCAATCATCAAAATCGTGTTAATCCTCCGATCTTCTCCTACCCACGTCCCCTTCCTTCCATTATCTCCCTCTTTCTCCTCCATCTCTCCCATTCTACTTCCCGTTTTTTTCTCGTCGAGTGTGAGGTTTCATGCTCTTACATGTGCGCGAGAATGTCACGTAATTTGACAGATTAGGCGAAAAAAATTGCGGGCTTATGACGGTTTAGCTTTAAATGCCCTCTGCGCTGCAGGACGTTCGGCACAAAATGGTTACGTTACAAAATCACCTTCGTTTGTTTGTTTTCCACGACGATGTTTTGCAATGTCTTTATTTTCGAGTGAAATAAGCAAACATCGTTGCAATTTCCTGGACTAGAGGTGTTGTTATTCGCCCTGGACTCGATTTTTTCCATTACCTTTCCTAGTTATAGACAAGTAAGACCCCTTTCCTAAGTAAGAGGTAGAAGCACATTTTCTTAAGAATTTTCGGGGTCCTGGTTTGCCTCCCCCATTGGGGAGCGGACAACTTGCACAATTGGACTGTAAATCTTCACTAGACCTTTCCATGCATGAAAAATTCTTTCCTTTAGCTTCATTAGTTTTTGTACAATACCATTTAAAAATTTTGAATTTTCCAATTTTGGAGACGCCTACCGGAAAATCTATGAACTACTTGGAAAATCCAATTGGTGGAAAATTTAGAGATTAATACATTAGAATTTTCCGAATTTGAAAATCCTCAGTAGTTTTGGTACAATACCATTCGGCAAGTTTTATTTTTCCGATTTTGGTGTTACCAAGCGGAAAATCTATGAACAACTTGGAAAATGCCATCAATGAAAAATTCATAGATTTATAAGAGCTATCAAATTCAAAAAGAATTTACCAAATATCTCTTAAAACAAAACGAATTTTCCAAATATTTCTTAAAACAAAAAGAATTTTCCAAATGTCTCTTAAAACAAAAGAACACAGACGGACGTACAGACGGAGTTACGGGCAGAGTGATGACATGAGCACGTTTATTCTTTTAAGGAAACGGGCTAAAAATTAGGGAGGAATGATTTTCGACAATATAGCAGCATAAATAGTTGCATCAAACGCAATAAAATATCCTTTAATTTGACTGCCATAATAATTTATTGACGTGATTTGCAATATTGTTTTACAAATAGAATGCCTCCATATAGCTCGTGATTTTACCTTCATGATTTTTAAAAGCCTCGTCGTTAAGAATTTTATTTATTAATCACCGAAAAAAAACTTTCTTTCTATTTATCCATATATTCATTGATAATGAATAAACATGTTTGAGAAATAATTGATTCATCATTTAATTATTCGTTTAATGTTGGAAATTTTCTATAGTATGCAGGTAAAACTTGTTGATAAACAAAGACTACTGGACGCGTTTGGAAACAAAGCTGTTTCCTCACCTGATATTCAATTTCCTAAATAGTAAAAAAATTTACGTCGCCAGTATTTTAGCAAGTGTAACAATTAAATCATGAAGGATTTGTTCCTATCAAACATTTTAAAGTAAATATCATGGGCGTTGGGAGTGTTTTTGCATGGAGTTATCCCTTTAACGATTTGGTTTGTAATGTACTGCGCAAGTTAAATCCAACAAACATAAAACGATATATAGTGAATCATACTCATTTCAAATATAATGTATCCTGTTATAATGTACTTTTGTGTTCGATAAGTGAATCATTACGTTGTGATAAACATTTGGTCAAAAGTATCTTGTTCAACATAATCTTAAAGGACGCACTTTACTTAACGACACAATCGTACTTATATAAGCTACATTTAATTAAATATCAGTTTTTAAAAATAAAAAACTAATCAACTTACCGTCAAAATTAGTGCCTACGAAAGTAGAGATTTACAACTTATTGGAAGTGGGCATGGTCGTTGAAATATTTCACGTTTAGAAAAAATTACGTAAGAGGGTGACTTTACTGTAGTACCTAATATTATTTGTAAAAATCGTACCATCCGCATATTATGCTTTTTTAATTTTCATGAATTGTACTAATAAGGTTAATAATGTCTCTATATTCAATCTCTTTATATTAATCCTAATCTTTCACAGGCTCGGTCTTATGACGCACTTCGGCGCCCTCGCAGCGGCGGCGGCCGCAGCGGCTGCAGCGGGGGCAGCCGCGGGCGGCACGGGTGCCCCGGGGGCGGCGGGGACGGGCAGGAGCCCATTCGTTGCCGTCTACCCCACGTCGGAATCGAGCGTCGGCGGAGCAAAGGTGGCGTCCCCCTGGTACACGTGGGGCGGCAGCGCCCCGAGGATCGGTCCCCAACTCCCGCATCACCCGCACCCCCACTACCCCCACCCGCACTTCGTGGGCGCCTCGGCGGGGACTGACCACGCCCTCCCGCCACACCACATCCCTCACCATCCGCACCCGACCTCCCACCTCCGGCACAGCCCGATCCCTCAAGGTGAGTGATAGAAGAATTTCATTTTGGATGGGAATGGGAGTGAATCATGCGGTGCCCTGCTTCTTTTACCACGGCGCTGAGCAGCCTCTCCTTTAGTCTGTGTTATGTTTTCACTGCTTAATTTTTCACATTCTTATTAATTTATCTATATGCTCACTCCTGCATTACGTTTGTTGTTTAGCATTAGAACTACCGATTTTTTCCAAATAGCAAAACCTGACACATTTTTGTATTTTATTAATATTTATTATATTGTCATGCTATACAGTTATTCAACAGTTATACTTTATTCATTTACAATATTTAATAATATAAAGTGTAAAATGCACTGTCGTATATACGTTTATCTATACTTGACTGAGGACTCTTCGATTTATCCAATTACAAAATATTAATTTTAAGAATGTTTTTAAATGCTTTGTTATAATCTGAAAGGATTTTACTACGTCTAGATAAGTAGTAAAAACGCTGCTCCAGAGTCTCGTGCGACATATTAGAGCGCCATAAGACATTATAGCTTTGAGTCAACACATAAATGCTAAAACAGGCTACCATGTACCAGACACAACGCGGGGAAAACCTGATAAATGGGTTATAACGGCCAAAAGGTCGTTCAAAATGTAAAACCGATAATTAACTGCTAAAACAGGAAATTAAAATGATATTATTTACCAAGATTGCAAAGAAACGGTAGAATTAATGTTTTGAATTATATAAACGGGAGAATCTAAGGAAATATATTAAAACTAGCTTAATTTGTTTATGTGCGTTTTAATACCAATCGTATACACATTTAGAAAATAGCAAAATTATAGTTGCACAACAAGATTTAGCGATAAACCTCTGTATCTACATAGTTTATAATCGTAGATTAATAAGCTAATCCTATCCTTAAACCCTCCTCAGCTAAACTCTGAAACTTAAATTTCTCCAGAATCTTCGGTCATAGAGTTTAGTCGGCGCTTCCCCATCGATATCAAACTCAAATTCTTCAAAAAATTGCTTTGAGGCGTGTATTCGTCTCACGAATCTAGCAGCTTTACTTCTTCCAGTTCAAATATATTACCGTACTCCATAGGATCCATTATACTTGAAACCTATTCTAAACGCCGTCTGACTGAAAGATAATTAACACGGCTCTCGTGCTTTTTCTTCGCTATCCCGCACCGTTCTCTCCATGGAGGCCACTTCTCCGGAAGGTCCACTCAATATAAACTTGGTTTTTATTTTAAACGACCAACGAGCGACTTCCTGCGCGACGGTTTCACACTCTCTATCCCGTCACCGCAAACGCTTCTTGCGATTTACCCATCTCTCCCAACGAACGACTCAAATGGGTGGGCGCGGATAGGAGAGAAAGACACAGAGAGAGAGAGGGTAGGTACCTGATTGGCCTTCAGGCGTCGGGGGGCGGCGGCGGCGACGACGACGGCATAGAGAAAGAGAGCGAGAGGGAGAAAGAGGGATATAGAAGCTGCATGTGTGTGTGTTAGAGGCGGGGAATAAGAGCAGGGGCATATCGATCCCAGAGCAGCGCTGCCGCCGCCGGTTATTCCGTCGCAGGGGCTGGACGGGGAGGCGAGGAGGGTCACACACACAAGTCTCTGACCCCTGCTCCTCCTATCCCTCCCTCCCTCTCTCCCCTTTCCTTTTCCCCTCTACCTCTCTCCTCTACTTCTTCCCTTTCTTCATTTCTCTCCAGTCAGTCTTTGCCGGAATGTGTACTTCTTATGTGAGAGGAATTTTAAAAAATATGTATATCATTCTAGGGAGGGGTATATGTATGTATGTACTGTTAGTTTTATTTTTAGAGAACGACATTCCTCGAATTGCATGGCCATCAGTTTCCCTTTAGCACGGTTTTGAAATGGTCACCGAGCATTAAAAAGCAAAAAATATTTCAGTTTGACACAGAGATTATAAGAAAAAGAAAGCAATGCTGAATAAAATGTGAATGAATTGTTGCATGTTGACCTCAAGACGGCGCTCAATCGTAACCTCAACCGAATGAGAAAATCTGACTCACTTTGCACGGTTCCGCCTCACACTTTTTTTTAGGAACGACTGCACAGTGAAGAGCGAACGATTGGTTTGCATTATTCCGTCCTGTCTCTTCAAAATCCTCCAGCTGCCCCCCCTACGTTCACAAAAGTAAGGATGCATGTACACAAAGAAAACATTTCTGCGAAATTCGGCATAATGTGCCATTAACAGATGGTACCATGAGTTGTAGGTAAGCCTCGGCTGATAATCAGGGTCTCATATTTTTACGTCTTACTTTAGATTCTCTATTCCACATTGAAGTATCAGTTGAGCTGAACAATTATCCTTAGGCTCCTCAAAATCCGGTCCTGGCGATAATGATTTTATTCTGACACGCTAATACTATTAAGCTAGGAAAAACCGCATAAATGACCTAATCTGTTGACAGTTGTCATTTCATCAAGTCAACGTAAATTTATCCATTTACATATTATATATTTACTCGCATGTGTGCATGTAGGTATGCAGCGAGCTATTATGGAGAAAAATTAGATCATTTTCTGCGATTTAAGAAAGCTGTACTATATTAAAATATGTATTGTTTTGGTAAATAAGATATAAAAAATTTGACTCTGAAGCTATTTTTCGTTTCAACCGTTCTTTATGTCATCGGGAGTTTTCCAATATTGTTTTCGAGTTTGAATCACATAAAATATAAGGTCCTGACGATGTTTGAATACAGTTTCTGTTGAGCATGATAGCATCTTGTGAGGCCCGCACGCCACACCCAATCTGGTTAGTCCCACTCCTCTCGAAGAGCTGTAGAGTGTCACCTCCATTATGATATTTACTCGTCCAAGCAAACATCCCTTTTGGCACGGCGTTCTCTTTGGCAACAAACACGTCACTTTGGCTGTGTTGGCTCCAAACAAGTCAAAGAAGCCGACGATATTAGACATCAATACGCTTCTCTCTGGTTTTCTCACCAAAAAACATTCCTTTATCGGCTGTCGTTTTTTCGAGAGGTCCATGATCGCAATACGCGAATATAGCTATGGAAACAAAAAGGAAAATGGCGTTTATAGTTCCTATCCAAGTACATGCTCATTTCTCTTTCATGGAGAGAGAGAGGGAGGAGATAAGGTAAGATAATGAAACGGAGAGAGAGGGAGAGAAAAGAGAGAGTGGGGGAGGGAAAGTGAAAGAGATTGGGAAGAGAAAGGGAGAGAGGGAAATCTTTGCTGCTAACCTTTCGGAGGTCAAATCAAAGGAAGAAAATATGGACGTGGTAGGAGGAAGAAGTGCGGTTCTAAAAGAAGAGCGAGAAGAACAAGGGGTTGAGAAAAAATATTTTCGGAGCTAATTCCGCCATGCAAACACGCATAAGAGGTATAAATATAGTTTTAAAGGATGTGCGGGAATGAAGAGAAAAATACGAGATAGAGAGAGGAAGAGATAACTTAAAGAACCTTAAAGAAGAGAGCGAGAGGTGAGGAGACAGAAGAAGTAGAGGTTGGGGGCGGGTTGTTTTGGAGGAGATTGTAGGGAAGGAGTGGAAACGAGGAGGAGAAGGGAGCGGAGTGGAGGTGTGGGGCGACGTGGGATGTTTCAGAAGAGGCAGGGAGTTTAAGGGCGGGAAATGGAAGGGCCTCGCACTCGGACGCTTGACTGGGCTGTCTGTCCAGCACCAAATGGAAACCCCGCAAGCAGCCATATGAAGGCACGGTATATTCTCAGGACAGCTAAAACCAACCACTCCACTTCTAACCTACCCTGTACCTCACTCTCCTGCCGCCTCGTCCTTCCCTCCCCCCCCCCCTCCCACCCTCTCCCTATCTCTCTCACTCTCTCTCTCTATACCACGTCCTGGCATCAAAACTCCCCACCTACCTCAGCAAACCCTTTTCTTTCTTCTTCCTTAGGTACGCTCCAGCGACCCCGCTTTCTCGTCATCCGCCGTCACTCATTTCTTTCCTCTCTTGACGTCCCTCGCACTCCTGTTCCCCCATCTCCACACTCCCTCCTACACTTGCCCATTTCTTTTTAGCTCAGCCTACCCTCCCTCTCTCTTCCACTTTCTTCCTCTCTCCCCTCTATACTACTCCAATTTCTCTCTCTTCCTCTTCCTTGACTTTCTCTCTCTCACGGCGGACCATATTCAAGCGCATTTTGAATACAACTTTGCTTCTTCTCCTATTTCTCTTTTTCTCACTCCGTCCCAACTTTAATCCCTTCATCTTCGTCCTCCCTCCATTTCCCCATTTCTCTCCTTTCCCATCCTTCCTTCGCCGCAAAGAGGCAATCATCTCCCTTTTTTGGTCGACATGAGAATAGTGGTTATCGATATTGTTCGGTCGTGAGCGATCGAGTAGATCGAGTAATTTTTTTTTATTTCGAGTTTGTTTATAGCGTGTTCTTTTCCTTTCGGGTTTTGTTTTACACTTTATGTATTCTATTCGGCCTCTTTACATTTGCCGCATCAACACATTTACGAGAATTTGGTAGTTTTAATTCAACTAAATATATATAAAAATGTAAATTTATCGATAAAGGTGACATTTTAATTTGGACGGATGAGTATTTCAGAATGGAAAAAATAATCTTCGTTACAATAAATACCAAGAGAAGGGAATATTTTACTGATTGAAGTAAAAATAACTGGCAAAGCCTTTTAACTCCTCATCTCAAATACAGTGGGAATAACGTCTTGCATGCTACAACCAAACATCAGCAATTATATTAATAAATCCATACTCGTTAAAAATTTGCTAATTAGTAAAGATGCTAGCATAATTATCTCAACCAATGTGAGAATGATAATTTTTCCATACCATAAATGAAAGAACCTGTGCGTTGGTTTGGCTAAAATAATATCTATTTTATCCGGCCTTAATAAAATAATTTGCAGCATTTTTAAAATTTTCAGTTAAAAATGATAAGTAGTATTCTTTAGTGCCTGCTGCAAAAATACCCATAGACGAGTCAAACAGCTATTTCAAAACCCTCACCAATCATTTACTGGCGACTACAGCGTCTAAATTTATCTTCTGGAGAAATTACACAAATAACAAAATCTCGATGCTTCTTAAGTTCTTCCAACATTAATAAAAAGTTTTTCTCTAGTCAAATCATTCATTAATTTATTCATTCATTAACTTACCCACCGATCGATCGAGCAAGACTTCCTCCTTTTACCTTTTCTTATACTACCGTCACGTGTGTGTGCTTGTGTTTATGCGAGTGTGTGTCTCTCTCTCTCTCTCTTCGGCCGCCCTCACCTGCTCACCGCAAGCATCCAACCAAATGCCTTTCCCATAGGTTTCGCTAAGACAAAATGTTTTTTATCATGCGGTATTGTTTTACTTCGGCGTAAAATGGATAGAGATAGAGAGAGAGAGGAGGAGAGAAAGGGAGGGAGATAGATAATCGTCTTTATTCGGGCGAAATTTGGATCATAAGGTCCAATCTTACATTTAAGAGAGAGAAAGAGAGGAGGAAAGGTAGAGAGGATTGGATTCCTAACTCAGAGCAGTTTCAAAGTGACTCATTCTCGGTGAGAGGGTATCCTCGCGAGGATACCGTTCCTTTTGCAGAAAAACGAGACATTTAGCAAAAGAGAATTCGCTCCCCAAAGTGGCAAACGATCGTGCAATCGATCACGCATCTCCAGGGTTAAAACACTTCCCTTCCGGGACCAGGTGTTCTTTCCTTAAAAAAAACTCACGTGCGTGTAACTTAAAACTCAGAATATTGTGGTTATATTTTTTACACGAGAGTTTTTGAAATTGATTTGCCTGGAGAGGATCTGCCTTTATCAGAAATCGGAGTCTTATGACGTTTTTTGTGAAATTTGATGCTATTGATGCTGCACATTGAATTGAATTTCTGTTCCCTTTGATAGTATCTCATTCAATGAGCATATTTAAGGTCACTGAAGAAAAGACAAATTGCTCCATTGGTAGAAAGTCTACAAATCATAAATTCGAACATTTTTTGTTGAAAATCTCGGTTTTTTTACACAACAAAAAATTCATCCAGCGAATACAATTACGAATCAGACGCGTGATGCGCAACAAAACTGTGATTTAACTTCGACTTTGAAAACTAAAGATGCGTAATAACTTGGTCATTTAGATACCCAATGGAATTAATTTCTTAGCACTACAAGTAGAAACTAGTTAAAAATATTTCAGCGCTATAGATTTTCGACATCCACACTACGTACTGATTAGGCGTAATTCATTACCCTCTTTCACTGTTTACCTGTAGGTGATTCCCAGTTCACCCCTTCTTCGTCAACCGCGGCTTTAACTGGATTATTGCGCCAGGGGGGATTGAGAAGCGCTGGGTACCATGAACAACGTTGCACAGGGGACGTTAGGTTAGTTTAGGAAGTAAATCTTTCTCGCCCCTTTTAAAATCTCTTTCGAACCGCTTCAGTGTACTGAACAATAAAGCATTAAGTGTCGGTAATGGTGTAGAAAGAGGAAAACTGAGCGGTACATTTGATCACTGCAAAATCACCGTGCAATAGAAAGTCTAGAAATCCAACCTAACGACAAAAGGGAAATATTATTGCGTCGTTATACTTTTATTTTGGCAACATGTCACTTACTTGTGCTTTCATATCCCTTAATGATTTGGTAGGAAAACGTCAATAAACAATAGTCGAAATGAAATCTGTGAGAGGAAAAAAACTTCCTAAGCTTTTTTTATTTTCTCGTAAAGCAAGAAGCGATTTCTTTATTCATCATCTCTACCATCCTCTCGGGCGCAAATAAATTGGGCCCATAATCTGATTAAGCCAATAGTCCGGAAACTAAATAGGGCCCCTGAAGATGCAGTTAAAAAAGGGGTTTGGACGATATTGGGCCCTAATCGGAAAAAATTTTGGGAGAAACTGAGCCCTCAACTTGTAGAAAGAAAGGGAACTCGGTTGGACCAGGGAAGGGAAATTTGAACATGAAGGAACATTCTACTCGACTCCACGGGGTTGGGTGTTTTCGGTTCCTTCTCACGGGTTGGGTTGGGTAGCGTTCATCTTAATATATCAGACTATTTCACCGATTTTCCTCGTAGAATGTTTTACATACTTGAACTTCCCTACTATGACACCTGAAACCTGTTCGGACGAAACGACCTTAATTGGCATGACGTTAGTGAAAAGTGACGGATCGAGCTGTACTGACTGGACGAGACGTGACGAATCCAGCTCTACTGCTCATTTTCAATTACTGATAATTCTTCCATGACCAAGACGCGACTGACGTTGAGACACTAAACGGATAGGTATGTGTGTTGTGTAAACATGTTGTGTGGGCCCAGTTTCGTACTTTGACTGACCATCGTTGGAGCCCAATTTCTATAGAGGATTACGCTACAATCGTCAACAACATTCGGGGAAGTGATTAAATGGGTCCAATTTTGTACTGCCCATCCTCTACTAACGTACTCGCTCCACTCATAAGCAGAATGGCACTAATTCAATGCCTTCACGGGCGTGACGCATATAATTCATATAGCTACGCTAGCAGAGAGTATTCTATTCACGCAACAAATTTAAATAGACCATTTAACTAATTTGCCAGAGATAACTTGAGTACAAACCAACGCAATCTCAAAAATAAAGCATTTTCTTAAGGTTCTGGATCACAGGAAACGGATCCTATCAATGGCGCGCGTGACATCCTTTCGAGCCCGATTAACGATATTTTTTGAGTATTAAATTCCTCGATATCGCGGCATCACGGTCGTTGTTAAGGACACCAGGCGATTTGATTTAATCGTTTTTACATCCTCAAAAGGTTCACGCTTCAATTGGTCCCGAGTACGCATGCTTTAGTCTTCAGAAACTAATCGTGTTATGGGGTTATTGGAGAAAATTAAAACACAACACACACACATATGACTAACGAGTCACGAAGCCACCCAAAACACGTTCTCCCCTCCTCCTTCCTCTCGTTTTCCTTCCCACCCCTTTCTAGCCCCAATTAAAAAAGAATGACAGACACCCACACATGCAGTCCTTTTTGTTTCCTTCCCCTTCTCTCGAGACCAAAAAAGGGATCAAATTATACATCGTTTTCACCTACTAAAGCTGCAATCGGACGTCTTCTCGTGTTTCGTTATAGGTGTTCTCTTGGGCGTCAATTTTTTCCCACTCATTCCAGTTTGGAAGAGTGCGGTCACCCGCGTCTCTAGAGAGAGAGTCTTCCCCTTCTCCTCCCCCCCGCCCGCCCCAAGGGAGATAGAGTTGCCGTGACGATGTTAAAAGAGGGAAAGGAGGCGAACTGACGGGCGAGGGTAGGGATATAGGTATCGTTACTAAGGCTTCCTTCTCCGAGGTTTTTACAATACAAGTCCACTCCCACACACTCAGCCAATTAAATGAGAATAAAGTAAAGCGTGTAAGAGCTTATGCCTCGGAGAAAAGTGGAATTTTCCTTCCCAGCAAACTACGAGAATTAAGATTAATTGGTGTTTAGGGCTTTAAAATGGCGGTTCTTAGAGAGGGATTGTTTTTCTGTTTTCTTTTTCACTAGCTATACGAGATTTTCTTTTTTTATAATTTGTTTTATCTTTTGGAGCGTGAGAAACCGAGGTTTGCGTCTCTTTCCGGTATTATGTCTTTCAGTGTTTGCTTTTCTGAATAATTCTTGATTTAGGGTTGAACAAAAATACTACATTAAACGAATTAATCAAAGTCAGTAAATAAAATTCTTTAGATTTGTCGACTGCAATTTTTTTAGTATTAAGAAAATCATAGCATCATAAAATGCGAGGTAAAAATTATTATATAGCATAAAAGCGAAAGATACATTTTTTCAAACAAAATGATAAGATGTTTTCCTTAAAATACCCTCCAATATGTAAACAGAGACCGGTTTTCGTCATGAATGAATAAAATATTTGCAGCATCTGTTCGCATCTAAGTAAGTAGGATGTTAAATAATTGTTGTAGGTATATAAAACGCTCGTATTCGAGAGAGGAATAAAATAGTAGAACGATAAAAACTTTACTGGATGTAAATATACAAGATTATGAGGGGTACTGAAAGGTGTGTGACTATAGATAGAGATAATTACCAGGTCAAATGTGACAAGGAATGTAAATGAAATATAATGTAAACACTATATTTAGTGGATGCCTCGGTACTCAGCCTTTTCCAATAAATCGGATATCACGGTAGATTGGTATGTCTATTTACACGTAAAGCAGCAAACAAAAAAGCACGAATAAATTAAACAGTAGTATAGTAAATAACACTCTTAAAAGAAAATTAGCAGTTAAGTTACTCAAATAATGACATACTACGTATTACCAACTTTATGAGGTAAATTTATTTATACATAAATTAAAACATCCCTCAGGCCTTTTACATTGGACGCTTTAAACAATAAATACAATAGTCTCGATAATCCGACCTAAACGGGACCGAGGAGTGGTCGGATTACCGAAAATGTCGGACTAGACGTAAAAGAACGGGGCGAAACGAAACAAAAATTTGAAGTGTAACTTAAGTATGAAATCACGTTTATTAATCATTATTCTACAGTACAACTAACATAATAGAGGGTCAAAACTATTATTTGAAGTTAAAGTTATTGTTTAAAAAATTGAGTGATTGAGGTTTGTTTCAGGCTTTTCTTCTCTTCCTTGCGGGGAGGTCGCGCCAGCGTCTCAATAATATGACATCAGTAGCAGTACTTACACAAAAGTGGTAGAACAGTAGGAGCTAGGTTTTTGAAAGCTCGTGGTTTTTGGCCTTTCCAATCAGTACGAGTTTTAATTTGTGGTTACCAGTAGCGTTACTACAGGCTAGAATCGTCACTTTTTATTTACTTCGTTTATACCCAGGAGCTGAAGCTTCAGCCAGAGAAGCTAAAGTTTTTGAAGGTAGCATTTTTTTAGTTTAAGCCTGTCTCACCATAGTTATATATCTGACCACCTAACAATCCTTCGTTGTCAATCAGATAACGAAATTTTGCTTTAAATTTAAAAAAATTCGTCCGAATTGGCCGATAATTTTTCACCGCAAATATTGAGGTGCCTATGGCTATGTCGGATTACTCGGAATATTGGGCAATCGAAGGTAGGATTATCGGGACTCTATATATATATATAAACAAAGACTAACAAAATTAGAAAATTCTAAGGTAAAATAGGAACAACAGAATGGTAATAAACAGTAACAAACAGATAACTAAATAAAATGCTTACGGAATGCAATATAAAAGCTATAAAGTAATCAGTTTAAAAAATTCCAATTTCTCTAAACTTCGATTATTCGATATCCGGTTAGTAGTTAGTATTAAAATGTAAGCTAATTTTCTAAAAGTATGAATATGTGAAAGTAAGGAATGATCCTAAGATCATAAACTTGCTAAATTTAGATAATAAAAATAAAAAAATCAAGTTGAAGAAAGCTTAGACAAATAGAACAGTAAACATCGGCCCATACAAGAATAAACGACTTTAAAATAATAGAGCGGCTACCGTATTTCGAGACGACGAACCAAGCAAGCAGTCGCATAAACAAATGAGAATTTTTTACGGTTTCATTTGAAATCCTTCTTGAGAGTCCTGATTCGTTTAAAATGAGAGGATTTATATTTTAGCACTTTTTTGCTGAAGAAATACAATTCTTTGGTCTTACTCTTAAATTTCATACATCTACATCCAGTTTTATCTATAAAAAGACAAAAATGATGAAATCAAAATAACGAATGTGTACTGGTAAATATAACAGTCGCGATCGAAATTTCCTCATTATGTCACACGGTATAATTTGCATTCTAAATAAGTTGTCAACAGCTAATATTCGACATTTTGGGTAATCACGTCACTTATTCTCGATTAAAATTTCTGCGTGCTGCATAATTTCGTGGTAGTCGTAACCATCCGAATGTTTATTGTGTCGTTGAACCGAAATATTTTATTCCAGCGGAGTGAGTGCGAAAAAAGCAAAACGACGTGGTGAAATTCTCAATGGGCGCCTCTTTATTTTTATCGCTCTCTGACGGAACGGCAAATTTAAAGGGCAGAGTAGCATACGGGGAAGCTTTCGTTGGTGCAGCATCAGTCAGCAAATGGAAGTTTAGAGGCCGCGAGAGGAGACGACATTTTGGAGTCGGTCAACCGCCTCGGACTTCTCGGAGATGTGTCGTGGGAGGCGGAAAGGAGGAGATCGAGAGGGAGAAGGAGAGGGAGGGGCAAGGAGAATTAGATTGGAGTCGTGGAAAAGGTCAAGTGACACTTTTGGTCACTCCGAGATTACTGCGAGCTTTCACGAGATTTGCTATGCCTCCGCTTTCGACACCGTCTCTCTCTCTCTGTCTTCCTATCTTTCTCTATTTCACACTCTCCATCTCTCGCTTCGCTGATTTTTTAATCTTTCCCTTCTTCCCTGTAATATCTATTTCTTGCTCGGAATTCATTCCTCCATCATGGGTACTCTACTTGCTATTTGTGCCTGGTTTTCCTTCGGTTAGTTAGTATAAAAACAATGAATTGGATAATATTGTTGCGAAAAATTATATTTTTAAATACAGTAAAGACTTGATTATCCATGTGTGGATGATACGGAAGGCGATTTAACCAGACAAACTGTTACAATGAGTTCGATTGTTTTATATTCTCAAGTATATTTAAACGAATCTCAATAAAGTAATAAATATAAAACACTTCAATTCGGGTGATTACGTTACGTAACATTTTCATGTGCCAAATATATTTGTACGGTATACAACTGATATTATAGAGATAAGTGTCGATAAAAATCCATCTGCAGGATTATCCGTGACTTTCAATTATCCGTGCATGACCAAATACCAAGTAATACGTATCAGGATTTTAGTGGACATGAATTTAATTACAATTTTACTTCAATTAGAGGAGGACAAATGTTTGCTTAGTTTACACTGGGTAGTTTTAAACCTTCGTTTAGAATGTTATGTTCTCAACTAAAACATTTAAAGATAATTATCGAGCTAACCTTTGGGATAAAATCGAATTCAAAAACTATATCTCTCCAAGAGTCACAGAAAAAGTTTAGAAAAACAAATGCGCATTTCGGCTACCACTACCGTCAGCAGTAGTGGTTCACTGACAATGTGTTCTATAAACGGAACCAATTTTAGAATCTGCTATAGGTGAAAGACCAGTAATGACGGATTGTTTTTGGCCAAGATGTGCATTGATTTTCTCAAACATTTTGGAGATATATCAGAGACAGTCCGTCAACTATCTTAATTGCATTATGGTAAACTAGCTGTTAAAACTGAAGCACAAAAGATGCGTTTAGATTAGCTTAATATATAATTTTCAGGTAAAAGGTTTAATTGATGGAAAAATTATCTGCATCGGCGGGGAATCGAACCAGGGCCGCCCGCGTGTCAGGCAAGCATTCTATCACTGAATCACCGATACTCCAGAATTAATATTCTGTTTGTCGAGAAGACATCGTTTCTATACAGTTCTGTTTACAACATATCTGTTATATATACATATTACTGTTCGCGGCATATATCCTGTTGTAGGTTTAAGGCCTACTCAGGGTTGGACCCGGCAGCAACTTTAATTATTTTCATTATTTCTTTAGCAACCTTTTGCTGCTGAAGAGCAATTATTTATTAATGAATTTTCTTATTATATATTAAAAGAATTTTTTACTTCAAATAAAAAAACTTGCTACCAAGTCTAACAAGGAGAGGACACGGTAGTGGGGTCACGGATTTTTATGAAACTTGGTAGGTGTATAGCTCTGGATTCCAGGATAACTGCAAACCCCACTTTTGGGCGTATACGGCAGATAGTTTTTCCGAAAATCGCTATTAAATATTGCAATTTCACGTCAACTGGAATAAATTTAATAATGCATGCCTAATTGATCAAGTAGTTGTTGGCGGTGAGCGTATAGTGGTTGCGTCCGAGAAGTAAGGGCGCGGGTTCTATTACCTCCTGGGTTTTTTTTTTTCATTTCGCCTCCTTTTACAAATCCTTTTTCGCATTAAAATTTAACTGTGCAGCCACGTTGATGTTTTTATTTTTTTTCTATTTTGTTTGGTGGTGATTCGGAATTTTTTCCTCAAGTAATTCAACGCACGATTATCTCCACTAAGTTTACATTACTAAATCGCATATTCTTCATTGATCTCCATCTCCATATACTCCTATTTTCCGCTGTCCTCTTTATATCTTGATAACTCTCTTTCCCTTTCAAATCGTCTATCAGCTGAAACCTTTTCCTACCTCTTTCCCTTTTCCCATCTAGTTTTCCTTCTAACACGTCTTTAATCATACTCTCTCTCCTCAGGTAATGTCCAACCCAGTTAGCCTTCCTCTTTCTGATAGTCTGTATAATCATTCGCTTCTCTCCTATTCTTCGTAGCACTTCATCGTTTTTCATCCTATCTGTCCATTTTATCTTCAGCATTCTCCTCCAAGTCCACATTTCAAAGCTTTCCAAGTATTTGATGTCATTTTTCCTTAGCGTCCATGTTTCTGCCCCATACAATGCTATACTCCATACGTAGCATTTTATCAACTTCTTGCGGATATCTTCCCTTATATTCCCTGTAAGTAGTTGTTTCTTTCTCCTGAAAGCCGCTTTTGCTTTTCCTATTCTAGTTTTGATCTCATCCGTACATACACTTATAATATAGGAGGAGGTATATCACGCAAAGGGTCGTTGAAAGTATAAAAAACATGAACTGGTAAGAAGTCCGTTAAATGTATAGTAATATAAATAAAAATATTTCTTTTATGAATCCCTCAGAAATTCGGTTGATTGAATAAAAGCTTCTTTTAACACACAAATCTACTGGCAATTTGTTTGCGTTCTGTGGATCTCCGTTTGTTTTGTGTGACTTTTACGGAGTTATTTTTCAACAAATAAGCAAAGGTTGAAGAATATTTTTTTTATTCTACGATTCTAGTATTTTTATTGATTTTTTGTTATTCTTCGAAATATCTTGCACATCGGTCAACGTTTTTCAGTTCGTTGAAAAATTAATTTTTCCGTACAATTCTAAACTTTGAAATTATAGGGTGGAATCTTTGCCAGATCCATCTTCGGCAAGATGCATCCCGCCGATCGACGATGAAAATTCGGAGAAACCTCGTTTATTCGCTGATGCGCTTAACTTAGCCACGTTACAACGAGAATTCTGCGGCAATGGGGAATGGCAGCTGCTCTTCAACATATTTCCGGCGGATTTAAATTTGAGGCATCACAATCCTGGGTGAAAATATTTAAAGAAGGCAAAAGATCCGCCAAAGAGAGGTCACGAGATACGTTAGTCGCAGAGAAAAAATATGCCCTAAAGAGACATTGTAGGCTGCCATGCTTTTTCAAGAGCAAGTCCAAAAACTGATTTATCTGTATGACCCTAATTTGGTAATTATTACCGATCAAACTGGTAGCGAGTATTGTGCCCAGATCAAGCGTACTCTATCCCAAGCATTAATAATCTACAACCGCCAATCATCACTGGGACCAATGATGGGGAGAGTTAGAAGGGAAACTAATATTCTTATGAATCGACAGGTAACGGAACTTTTGTTTTATGTTAGCATAGAGTCATAGTAACATTAGAAACAGAAAAACTTTCTGCACCAAGAACATTTTGCAAAACTCTGCTCCTTGCAAATGCATTTTCCATTTAATACATCATCTGCAAATTTTACTTGGTTAACTTTGAAAAAGACTTCTCTTTTATCAGTGAGCTTGGATACAAACCACGCATACCTAATCATTTTATGGAAAATCGGAGCTGAAAGCCGGTTATGAATTAGGGCGTGTATTTTAATTACCTCCATACGGCTGGTGATTTCTCTCTTATGTCTGAGCAACTGTCCAGCATTTTGCTGCCGCGATATGAAAATTTTAACCTGACGATAAAAGTATGCATCGAGAGGCTGACACACTGAGGTACACTTTGGGGAAATAACTTTGATGCCGCAAGTTGGCTTGTTGTTCACATCCATGAATTGTTGTCTGTCCTGACCACGAATCTATAAGAAGCAGAAATTTTTTTCTGTCACATACGGCTTCAATACCTCGTCCAAATACATTTCATAGTTGGTAGTATGCAACTTCTCCGAATTCGTGCAAGTCACGAACACATTTTTACAGCGGCCGTTAGCATCACTAACGCCCTGCTGCACTTTAGGCCCAAACCTCCCCATAGGTTCTTGCAGGCAAATGAAAACTTTCGACAAAAACTTTCCCGAAAGTGTGATACTGTATTGGGTCCTATACAAATGCGTCATTTTGTTCAGTTTACTTACATAAATTTCGGTCGCTTTTTCACCCTGATGGGATAGAGTACGCTTGATCTGGGCACAATACTCGCTACCAGTTTGATCGGTAATAATTACCAAATTAGGGTCATACAGATAAATCAGTTTTTGGACTTGCTCTTGAAAAAGCATGGCAGCCTACAATGTCTCTTTAGGGCATATTTTTTCTCTGCGACTAACGTATCTCGTGACCTCTCTTTGGCGGATCTTTTGCCTTCTTTAAATATTTTCACCCAGGATTGTGATGCCTCAAATTTAAATCCGCCGGAAATATGTTGAAGAGCAGCTGCCATTCCCCATTGCCGCAGAATTCTCGTTGTAACGTGGCTAAGTTAAGCGCATCAGCGAATAAACGAGGTTTCTCCGAATTTTCATCGTCGATCGGCGGGATGCATCTTGCCGAAGATGGATCTGGCAAAGATTCCACCCTATAATTTCAAAGTTTAGAATTGTACGGAAAAATTAATTTTTCAACGAACTGAAAAACGTTGACCGATGTGCAAGATATTTCGAAGAATAACAAAAAATCAATAAAAATACTAGAATCGTAGAATAAAAAAAATATTCTTCAACCTTTGCTTATTTGTTGAAAAATAACTCCGTAAAAGTCACACAAAACAAACGGAGATCCACAGAACGCAAACAAATTGCCAGTAGATTTGTGTGTTAAAAGAAGCTTTTATTCAATCAACCGAATTTCTGAGGGATTCATAAAAGAAATATTTTTATTTATATTACTATACATTTAACGGACTTCTTACCAGTTCATGTTTTTTATACTTTCAACGACCCTTTGCGTGATATACCTCCTCCTATATTATAAGTGTATGTACGGATGAGATCAAAACTAGAATAGGAAAAGCAAAAGCGGCTTTCAGGAGAAAGAAACAACTACTTACAGGGAATATAAGGGAAGATATCCGCAAGAAGTTGATAAAATGCTACGTATGGAGTATAGCATTGTATGGGGCAGAAACATGGACGCTAAGGAAAAATGACATCAAATACTTGGAAAGCTTTGAAATGTGGACTTGGAGGAGAATGCTGAAGATAAAATGGACAGATAGGATGAAAAACGATGAAGTGCTACGAAGAATAGGAGAGAAGCGAATGATTATACAGACTATCAGAAAGAGGAAGGCTAACTGGGTTGGACATTACCTGAGGAGAGAGAGTATGATTAAAGACGTGTTAGAAGGAAAACTAGATGGGAAAAGGGAAAGAGGTAGGAAAAGGTTTCAGCTGATAGACGATTTGAAAGGGAAAGAGAGTTATCAAGATATAAAGAGGACAGCGGAAAATAGGAGTATATGGAGATGGAGATCAATGAAGAATATGCGATTTAGTAATGTAAACTTAGTGGAGATAATCGTGCGTTGAATTACTTGAGGAAAAAATTCCGAATCACCACCAAACAAAATAGAAAAAAAATAAAAACATCAACGTGGCTGCACAGTTAAATTTTAATGCGAAAAAGGATTTGTAAAAGGAGGCGAAATGAAAAAAAAAAACCCAGGAGGTAATAGAACCCGCGCCCTTACTTCTCGGACGCAACCACTATACGCTCACCGCCAACAACTACTTGATCAATTAGGCATGCATTATTAAATTTATTCCAGTTGACGTGAAATTGCAATATTTAATAGCGATTTTCGGAAAAACTATCTGCCGTATACGCCCAAAAGTGGGGTTTGCAGTTATCCTGGAATCCAGAGCTATACACCTACCAAGTTTCATAAAAATCCGTGACTCCACTAACGTATCCTCTCCTTGTAAACCTGGAGAGGCCTTAGCCAGCTCCCACTTGTGCACGCCGCAGCACAACATTTTCTTTCCATGTTATTAAATGAACTTGCTCCCACTGAAGCCGGAGCGCGGCGCGCCTCTGCAACTTCTCTGCAGCGGTTTGCGCGAAGACAATATTCTCTGCTACCGTGCAAGGGCGTGCTTCGCTGTGATTCGGTGTGCCTCAACGTGAGTGGGTCTTGCACTCGTGCGCACGGTTTTCGAAGAGCTTCGTTAACATTCGGCAGGAGTCACTTGCTACCGTCACCACGTGACTCGTTACGCTTTCGCTGCCTAGGCAGTGCCGAGAACCCTCCCCATCACAAAACGTGACTGTGCGTGCATGAGTGTGAATGGGTAGAAAAACCGTGCGGAAGCGCGACGTGCACCGGTGGGAGCCGGCCTTGAACTCGTAACCACAGGCAGCGGTCTCTCAGACGGCACGGAAATTTCAATAGTCTCATTTAGGGTTCGTGAATCATCTCCGCCTTTGAGATGTTGTTTACCTTGGTATACTTCAGGTGGTTCTGTTTACTGTATGGCACTTGCTTTCTAGCATTGGACCTGTGCGTACTAGAATGTTTAGTTTTGTTGCCGGTCTGAGAGACCACATGCCTGTGTTCGCGTAATTTTTTCGGAACAGTTCTTTTTCACGTTTCGGAAATTTCTGAAGATATGTCGCAGTTAATCCGTCCTGGACCGTCGCACATCCGGAAAAGGAAACAAAAACTGTCTTCCGATGTTTAATTTTTAGCAGCTCAAAATGTTTGAAATGTTCAACACCCGCTTGAGGAGCATGCGCTGAAGTGACTAAGTTTAGGATCCTCATTTTTTAATAAGTTTTTATTTTTTAAAAATTATTTTATATTTATGTGTTTAAACAAACCTTCGGCAAAAGACTAAAGCAAATACTAAAGTTTCTGTATGAAATTTAAAAAAGTAACCTATCAAATATTAGAGCCTTACTTTTTTGTGTTAAAAAATTTTCATTTTCATATTTACTAAGATATTGCATACTATGAGTTCATAATTTTGAGTTTGTTCGCCAAGACCCTATCTCAAATATAAATATAAGAAAACTATATACAATGCTGTTTCTTCTCACATAATTATTTATTTTTGGCGTGGGGTCTGAGAGACCGCATGCCTGTGTTGGCGCATCAATTTCTGATGCACATGGGTATATGCCGGGAACAGGAATATGTATAAAGAATAGAAATGTTGCAAACAAAATTGTCTTTCATGGCAAATAAAATTTGAAAAGTTATATAAATCAGTAGCATCGGCGGTTAAGGGGTAGATTAGATTAATGTATAATTTTCAGCAACATTTTCCAAATGATGGCAAAAATATTTGCATCGGCCAGGAATCGATCCCGAGCCACCCACATGGCAGGCGAACATTCTATCACTTAATCGCCGATGCACTTGAAAGGTGACCAATTATTAATATTTCCTTTGCTACATATTAACGTTTTATTCAGTTGTGAAACATTCTATTAAAAACTGGGTTTTCATTATATTTACAAAGATGACCCTGATGGGCATTGGCATCGGTTCATCATTTAATTTTAAGATCTAGATCAGGAGTCGGCAGCATATGGCCCTCGGGAACCATGCAGCCCGCGAAACTAAATACTTTTATTATTAATTCTTAACGCTAATTGATTATTTATACTTCATTTTCAATATGAGACTACGGTATCTCTAGATAACTTCTGATGTAAACGCTCATCCAGCCCGTCAAAATTCTCGTTAATTCCAATATGGCCCTCCGAAGCATTCACAAGTACTCCATGCAGAAAAGGTTGCTGATCTAGATTATCACGACAAAAAAATTGTAGTTGACAAAAACTTCTCTGCATTACCCACAAAAAGTTTGGGAAAGCCAGTTGCGCATTACGATTGCAAAGCCGGCGTCATCAACGTTGATTCGACGGTAGTAGATTTAAAAAATTGCTCTTTTTTAGAACCTACTCACCATTTATTACAGATGATTTGTAACGAAAATTCCTATAACGTTTACTCAACGTTGATATGGCTACTATAGATACATGGTTTGTCAGTTTGATAAATCAATTTTGCAAGAATGCAATCGGGACCGATTTGAGTTCAAATATAATTTATCCTATAGATAAAGTCCGATGTGACGGGATTGCGCTTCAATTGCAATTCAAGCTTAATTATAACGATCCTGAATTCGATAAGCTCTATTGCCTTAAACGTTCCTATAACCTTGTTCTAGGTCAGAACATATTCCTATATCCAGAATATAAAGCTGGAATTTTCTCGTTATTATTTTCCCTTTTCCGATCTCTTCACTCTTTTATCAGCCTCCTCTTCCTATTCCTTATTCTGTCATAATTCGCAATTTTTCGTCCTTAACTCTCTCTCTCTCTCTCTCTCGCTCCCCTTCTAGTCTCGCTACAACGCTAAGCCGAAAGTGTCTCGCTTTGAGGAGGGACCCTTAACTCCACTTTCCAGCCCACTTTGGCGAAGAGACCCTCAATTTCCCCTCTCTCTCTCTGTCTTTCCTTCAAGCACTCTCTCTGCTCGAACTGTCTCCCTTCTTATCGTTATATCCTTCCCTATACTTCCTCTCGCCCTTCTCTTTCTCCACATCCGCCTGATAGCTCCCTCCGCGAGAATCACTCACGCTCACCTCCGACATCCAATAGCCTTCTTTTCGGTAACGGGAGCAGCCGAGTGGAGTAAAGGTGACGTTTTATCACGGACTGGAGGGAGAAAAAGAGAGAGGTCGAGAGGGTAGCCATCATGCGCAAAGTGAATCCTATGGATCGTAACTGGAGAATGTGTGCGCGCTGAGAAAAGGGCACTTGAGAGCCCCCTTTTAAAACGCTACGATGCCTGCCTACCTTCGGAGTGCCTTCGGTTGAGCCACATGATAAATCGATCGATTAATCGAATCGCGCGATTGAACGGAATGGTGAAGGTGAAAAAACTGTTTTCCTTATATCGGCGAGTGTGCTTCATGGAGGTTGAAAAAATTAGTAGTATGTGAAATTCAAGTTACGCAATGCGTTGGGGGAAATTACTCCGTGCAAATCCGTATTGCGCAGCCTTAATATCTTATGGGAAAAAATCACGTTCTCGTATAGACTACGAGCTTCCCCATGCGACATTGGTACATATCTAAAATGCTGTGTGCGATCAATTCAGGACCGCATATAATTAAATTTCATAGGTTTTGGTTAAAAAAGTGCCGCATTTATTCTACAGTATATAATCATATAGGGGTTGAGCAAGAGTTTACTGTGTATCCTAATATTATTTTGTATCTATCCAATGATAAGTACATGTAAGCAAGTAAATTGTACCAATTAATGTGATGCTTTATTTTTTTAAATTTCATGTCTCAAACTTTAATTAAGCCCAAGATATTTATCGATGACTCTTTTCTATATTTAAATTTTGGCTGAAAAGAGTATTGAACATCTCTAGTTGAATTTTTAAGATGAAGAAAAAATATGGGAATATTTATGCATTGCCTCCGATTTTGTTCAAGTGTAATTTTTTCCTATTCATCTTTGATTTCTAATATCCTGACAAAACGCTTACCGCTGTTTCTAATATGAGCCTCAATAATTTAAACATCTGACTATCAGTCTAACAGCCAAGGAACATTCCAAAAAAATAACGAAAATGTCATTCTTTGTCTCCAGGAGGCCCAGGCTCGACATCAGCAAACGACAGCGCTCCTGGATCGCCGCCAGGTGTAGATAGATGCGTCCGCTCTCCTCCACCTTCATCCCCTCACGGAGGCCACCGATCATCCGCCTCCCCCTCCGCATCCTCCTCCGCCTCCTCATCCTCCCCCGCGTCGAACTGCCTCCTTCCATCCTCCTCTTCTCCATCCAACGCCTCCTCTAACCTCTTGCTCGGTCATCTCCATCCGGCCCTACACCTCCACCATCCGCACCCAAGTCATAACGGGGGCGGACCAAAGTCGCCTAGCGGGGGCGGTTCAAATCAGCTCCCGCAACCTCCTGTATCCGGAGCTTCCCTCTCCCATCACCCCATGCACCTTAGCAGCCTCGGCAGGGACGTGTCGGTGATGGAGGAGGACGATGAGGAAGAAGAGGAGGAGGACAAGGGAGGAGGGGAGGAGTCGGAGGAGGGAGAGGACGGGAAGAGGAAGGGGTCTGGAGGAGGGGACGGCAATTCCAACGGCGACGCCAACAACGGAGCGAACGGGAACAAGAGGAAGAAGAAGACTAGGACAGTGTTCTCGAGGAGTCAGGTCTTCCAGCTGGAGTCCACGTTCGATCTCAAGCGTTACCTCTCCTCCTCCGAGAGGGCGGGGCTGGCGGCGTCCCTCCACCTCACGGAGACCCAGGTGAAGATATGGTTCCAGAACAGGAGGAACAAGTGGAAGAGGCAGCTCGCGGCGGAGCTGGAGGCGGCGAACATGGCACACGCCGCCCAGAGGCTAGTGAGGGTACCGATCCTCTATCACGACGGAGGAGGAACCGGAAGCAGCGGAAGCGCCGGGGGCGGGATAGCAGCGGCGGCGGCGGCCGCAGCTGCCGCTGCCGCCGCCGCCGCGTCTGGAGGCGGGCCACCTCCACCGGGAGGTCCGCCGCCGCCCCCGCCCCACCCGGCGCCCTTCTCGCCTCTATACTACCACCATCATCACCACCACCACCATCCTGGAGCAGGGGCGGGCGGGGCGGCTTCATCGCCTTACCCTTCCAGTCCCGTGTCTAGGCCTCCGCTGTCAAGCCTGGTCTGAGGTGCAGAGGGGCGGCCCCTCGCCGGCGAGGGAGCAGCCTCATTGGGTTTTGTCTCCCCTAAACTACTCCCGTGGGAACATTTCGAGTGGAAGTGAGGAGCTCGGCGATGCCTGCAAGCACTTCTGTTTCTCTGACGTTGCGGGAATCGAATCGCTGAAATTCCATCCCTCAACCCACCCAAACTGACGGACCTGTTACGGATACTAAAACATGTACTACAAAACTCTTGAAATGGATGTTCTTAATAAATGAATCAGTGATCCGCCGGACAAGACAATGACTTGTACAGATCTTTCCTGGGGTTAGTGTGGTGTGATTTAGGATCTTAACAGATGTGAACGTTGATTCCCTTATCATAAAAGCCTTTACCTTCTACTGTAAATAGAATAAAGTGCCCCGGATTTTTTTGGACGATCTTAAATATATCGATGAAGGAAGTTTTTAGTTTCATCGAAGAGACATGGGTCGCGAACGATAAATCGCGAAAGAGTTTGTCGCATGAAACTCATACAAAGCGACTAAAACTATAACCTTTGGTGACTGCGTGAATGTGCTTCGAGAATAAAAAAAGAAACTTTCAAAGAAGAATGAGCTAAAATAGAAAGAGACTTAACTTCGTCGATTTCCTTTCGCGAGAGATAGAGAGATGAAGAGATTGATTCCTGAAACGGTGGCTATTCTCTGAGAAGTTTCGGAGGAGGTTGGATCAATTTAAAAAATCTTCCCTTCCGATCTTTCCAAAATATAAATATCTAGTCGTGACGCCATCGTTCATCATTGCTACGCCAGTGGTTTTGCATCGTGATGAGACTCGTTTCGAAAGTTATTTTAAAAAGAACCTAGTATCCAAAATCGAGGAGGATAATCGCTTTTGTCAATAACGCCATTTGCTTCGAAAATAATAAGTGAATAAAATAAATGGGGAAACGCTTGGGGAATGATGCAAGCTATGGGGTTGTTTGCCAAAAAAATAAGTCGAGCGGAGCCGAATATGTGCGCCGAGCTTGTTAAATGCGATTATTATTGGCGTTAAAAAGTTGTGGCATTGTGAAACTTATTCTAAAATGGTGGGAAGATATCAATTAATAAAGTTATTTTGCTGTTAAGGGCGAGTAACAAATTGATCAAATCGAATGATTAGGTCTCAAAAAGTTCCCCTCGTCTTCCTTTTTGCTCTTCGACGTGCAACATATGGATTAAATAAAATCAGCGAGCCTCCAATTCATTTAATCGCTTTAAAAATACCTAGGAAGCCACGAGCAGAAGATGCCAAAAAAACAAGTAATACTTCGAAATGTGTTCTCCAAAGCAAAAGTTAAAAAAAAAGTTTCGAGCTTTCTCGTTAACGAAGGCCGAGCTTTTTTTAAAGAATTGCAACAATAAAAACCATTTAATATCTTATCTGAAGATATTGTATTATAAATACAACTGCTCGTTATGTATGATTTGCATTTGAAGGTTAATCTCTCTGGTGCATGTAATTTATTTTATTTAGTGTATGTGTGTAATAAATGGATCCATGGAATAAATCGTTTGAATTCTGTTAAGTAATTGATGTCTATCCCTGTCTTGTGGCAACATTTTTCGGATATCAGCATATGGCGGAGGAACATTGGCAGATCCAGAAACTTCCCAACGGGAGGAGGGTGAGTCAGACATTCAGGTGGGGAGGTGACTGCCCCCCCCCCCCACTCCTCCCCCCTCCCCCCCTCATCCTCCCTCCCCCCTTAGACCCATATTAGACTACATATTGCATACAATGGGAGAGACATTAACTCACGAGGACAGTGATACAGACGCAACAAAGTAGAAAATCCAGAAATTTCGAACAATCCTCTACCGTTTTGATTTAAGGTTTTGTAACAACCTTAAATCAAAAGATTCATTTGATATATTTATCTATTTTCAAGATGAGATACGATTAATAGTTTTACTAAAACATTTATCTACGACTTGACCGTGCATAAAAATTTTGCTTAGATCGTCAAACAGACAGAAATGAATAATTTTATTTGAAAGTAAGCGTGATTTTTGCTACTCTAATCGTAGAGAATGCAAGAAAATAAGATATTATCTTCTGAACAGAGTTTTCATTAACTCGTATTAAAGATAAACAAACTAAAAGAAAACCATTTAATTGATAGGAACACTTAGTGATGTAGTATTAAAAACATATCAGCCAGTCATGCACCGAATGCTCACATTTTCCTCATGAGCTAAGCATTGGGTCCCTTATCTGTATTTTGAAAATCATCGACGTTAGGAAACAACATCTGCGTTACTATGCAGATCGAGGTTCTTTTATCGACACAATCCCAATTCGCAAACAACATAATCTTAACTTACCTTTCGGTATTTTCCCAAGGAATCCTAAGCTCCAGAATCTGCCCTATGCTAATTTTTATTCGACCTCACTTTGATGTTTCATTCTGAGCACCTAGATCACATTCCAACATAAATTACATTAAATCGTAAGGATCAACATTTACACAATAGCTCACGGTAATTTGATATATATCGGCTTGTCGTGTGGTTTGGGAAAAAACATTTTCCGATAGGTGTGCAAGCACATTATACCTTATTTTTTCTCCTTTCTCATACGAACTCGTCCGTTGCTTGCCGAAACCGGTAGCACGTTATTTTGCTTAGACATCCCATCCGGGAGACAGAGAAAGGGGAAAAGAGACGACAGAATGAAAGTGAAGCACTGGAGAGAGTAGGAGAAGATGCGGGAGAGGCTCTTCGTGCACACACGAACGTTAAACACTTTCGCCACCCACTACCACCCCAAATCACCTCCCTTCTTCCCCACATCCCTTCCTCTTCCCGCAACCACCCTGCATTACCCGCCTCAGGAAGTTCGCTTGTACGCATTGGTGAGCAATTTCGACCATCTAAAACTCCCCCTCCTTTCCTCTCTCTCTCCCTCTTCGGAGGCTAGGGGAAGACTCTTATTCACTCATCCTCTTTCCCCTCCTCGCCGAACCCTTTCGTCGACCACAACTTCCATCCAAAGCTACTGCATAAACCGTGGAACAACTTCTTTACACTCCATGTCTCTTTAAAACTCGCCAACTCCCTCTACCCTCCCCATCTTTAGGTCCCAAGTTCTCCTTCGCCACTTCCTTCCCTGTATTCTCCTTTCACTCCCTCCTCCCCTTCACTCTCTCCATTCCCTATTTGGTCATTTCACACCCCAGTGGGCTCCGACACACTCCTTTCCCTCCTTCCCCATTTCTCTGCTATAGCAACCTACAATATTTCTCTCTCACCATCTCCCCGTCTCCTCCTTTCTCATCCTCCAACCCCTTCTAAGGCCCTCTCCCTCTCGAAAACCTCCCCTTTTATCGCCCCCATCACGACCGCCCCTGTCCCAAAGCACACACGCAGTATGCGTGCCACAATCGAGCCGTGGTGACCGCAACTCCAAACCCACCCTTCTTCTCGTTTCCTCCCTCTCTCTCTATCTCCCTCCCTCTCGCTTCTCTTCTTCCCTCGTTCCACTTCGCACGTGTCCATCCCCTTCCTCCCACCATTTCACCCTATCCTCCTGCGTCTCACCTATGTTCTGTTTAACCAACCCTTCCCTATTGACTCTGTTCGTTTTCTCGATTTAAAATGTCTGCTTCCGTTCCAACTCTTCCCTCTCGTCGCATCGAAGAAAATCCTAATTCTGTAAATTTTCAGCTGAGGAACTTTACCGACTGACGTTATACCATTCAATACTCAAAGCTCTCATAGTTTAATTAGATCGAGGAGATGTTGATTTGCTTATTGTAGAAATCCAACACGTTTTATTGGGAAATATGATTTCTGAGGTGTATTTTTGTTGCAATTGTTTTTATACGCATACCGCTATGCCAGACGTTATATTTGATTATATGCTTTAATTTGCTGCTGCTTAATTATTTATGGTAACTTATTTCCGAATATAACACTATACGGCAGAACGCTGGGTGCTGGGTATTTCTTAATTTCAGCAATCAATTTATTCCTCGTCAAATTATAACATATTTTCTGGATGCTGTTGCGGCGGTAGAGTGACTAGAGCGTTGGCCTTCCACGAAGCGGTTCCAGATTCAAATCCGACTGAGGTTGGATTTTTCAACCTGGGATGGCCCCGTCCCCTTACTTGTGTTGATCGTGTAACTCTCTCATTCAAATAATACTGTCCATTCAAACGACGACAAAGACAATTCCGAATGCATCAGAAAAAGTTGGTAATCCGACTTGTCGCAAAATACTTTCTTGTCTAATCATCGCCATTCAAAAATAATGTTTCTTCTCTTGGTTGCAGAACGAGGCGAAGAAGTCGCGTTGAATAAATCGCCCCTGTAATCCTAGCCCCTAGCATTATCTTTTTCACTGGTGAATTCAGAATTTGTTGAGTACGGCAATGATTTTTGTTATCCTGAAAATTAAAATCGTGCGTTTATTTTTGTAACTCAAAATTTGATGCGTGTTGGGGTGAAAATGTCTATCAAATGCAAAAGAGTGGTTCTTTTCTCGAATGACAAAGTGGACACTGTGAACAAGTTAGAGAATAGTATTTTTGTTAGCTACAGATGTAATGTACTTTTTATGTATAATGCATTTATAACGTTTATTTTAAAAATCAGAAAACATGAATCTCTCTTAACGTACATACAATTTTTTTATTTTTGTCCAATTATGCAGATTTTTTTATTATCCAAAGCGCCCTCAGTTACAATTGCTCCGGATAACTGAAGCTATATATATATATATATATATATATATATATATATATATATATATATATATATATATACATATATATATATAATGATTATAATTAAAACTAGGAGCCAGTGACAGTACTTCCTGCAAACATTTAGGGAACCTTGCGTGACAAAGAATGACAAAGAATTGTGACACGGTGTTTTTCGTTGAACCACTTTTATTGTCACTCTCAAAATAATCATATATCTCACACAATTTTCATAACCAAAAACACATACGTACATAATTTAAACTAACACTTCCCGGTACACAACATTTTTTGTTGTGTCCGCTGTTTCTGATGGCACAGCAAATCGTATGTTCTGTGGGTTGTTTAATAATAAGTAATCACTATACATGCACCGGCAACGCGTCAAATATCTTGCTTAATTATCGAAAGAAATTAATCACAAACTTTATCAATATAGTAATTTGCATTAAACTGTCCCATAAAATTTGCAAACATAACAATATTTTCATTGTAAGCATCAAATATCTAGCTATTTGTAATGTTCATTTGTCCATTATTACAATGCAATGACTTCAAATTTCTTAGGTCCGTCTCTCTCTCTTCTCTCTTCGTTGGCTTGGTAAGTAGTTTTACCACAAATATAGGCCGTCCCTCGTGATAACACCCACGTTCCCGGCCGGTCAGAAAGTGCTCAATTACAATGGGGGTTGTTAATTATATTTACATCATTTTAATACCTTGCGGTTTTTGTGATTTGCTTATAAGTTTAAAATTACTATAACTGCTAATTAATATAAATACAATACAATAAACATGAAAAAATAGGAAATATGTACATTGGTAAGGTAGTTAAGTCAAAAAGATACCAGCTAGCTATTGTCATTTTTTATTTTTATGCGATTTTTTCATTGTAAGCTTTGTACAAATGTACTGGAAATCCCGAGTCCAACAATGCAAAAATCCGAAATCAACAATACCACCAACACTAACAACCTTTTTGAAATGCTAAAAATCCGGAGAAAATCGAATATATACTTAAAATATGAGCAAACACGAATTAAACAGCAGAATCGACGGTAAGATAAAGAATCTTCATCTAAAATCAAAGTTTCGATTGTAAGATATTTTAAAATGTTAAAGACTAAAGCTACTGCTACTGCTCCAGCCGGTACCTTGATCATCGTAGCCCTAGTCCCAAGCACTCCAGGCCACCGATCGCTGCCACCAGACTACGCGGCTGTTGGGTTATCAAAATGGAATGTTTAAGACGTAACCACAAGATTACGATTTCTATATACACATAAGTATACACCAATATCTTTTCCTTCAGGCAACGAGACAACTCTCAATGAGCATAAAATTTTCTTAAATTACCTGACAACCCAAAAGTCGAGGGGCGGAAAAAATGTAATCACAGAGCTCGCATATCCCAAAAGACCATCTTGTTAATCTAATAACATTGAGGCTATGAATGTAAAGATGAGAATTGGATTAAGCGTTTCCGGAAAAGATGTCAGTAAATAGTTATTGGGAAACAATTTTTAAAAGTTATGCCTCACCTGTTCAAATACTTTGAATTTTTAAAATGCTTTATTTGCATTATGGTAAAGAATATTCCACTGGAATAATAGAACTTCCATGCATGACGGAAGATACAGCTGTGAAGGAATAAAAATAGTTTGATTGATTGCACTACGGTGGTAAATAATAATCGAGGATATTACTTTAGAATAATTATTTTAAAATTTACAGTTTGCGATACGCGCATTTACTTTATCCTTTAGACGTTTCGCCGCCCTGAGGCGGGAAATTCTTGGCCGCCCTCTCCCTCCTCATGTTCCATGGGTCTCCGCTGATCAAGAATTTTACTAAATCATTTATATCTAAAATTATCACACAATCGTGCCAATATTTATTTTACTTAATTTATAAGAGATAACTACATATACTAGATCTCCGTTTATTGTTTTTTTTCTTTTCCGTAGCCGTACGGACTGTGTTAAAGAGTCACAAAGGGTACATTGCGTGTGTTTCCCTTGGTTTTCCCTTATCTCCCTCCAGTTTTTGCAAATGTGTCTCTTTGAGCAGGGTTGCCGCCCCTGCTGTAAGACCGAACTTGGCAAGAGGGAACAGCGCCAGTATGAGGCATGAGACCGCTCCCTCGACCCTGCGCCCTGAGGCGATTGCCTCACTTGCTTACTGTCTGAAGCCGGCCCTGTCCATGGTTGTTTTAGTTACACATGGCGACAATGGGGAATTCGGAGGAGATGCGTGTTTATTCTTCGAAATGATGTTTCGTGTTTTTCTCTTCATACGGCCGTTATATATACGCATTTTTCGAAAATTTTCTTCGACACATTTACGGAAGCAAAAGAATTTCAAAGTTTAAAAATCGCTCGGAAACCATCTCTAGAAACTTGAAAATATTTTCATTAATACATCCGATCGACGCAGTTTATTCGGACCTTTACTTGTAAACATGCCCTTTGATCCATCAAAATTTATTAGTTTCTTTGTCACATACACATTAATAAATTTTAATCTTATAAATATTATTTTATTTCTGATGTTTAGGAAACTAATTGGTTGCGTGATAGTAAACCTTAATCATTCAATATTTTAGTATCGTAACCAGAATATATGTGTATATGTGTGTCTGTGTTTGAAAATCGCTATGATTTATAAAAATTGACAAATATTTGCAATACCTCATATCATCATCATCATCATGCTGCTATCCGAAGACAGGCTTCAACTGAATCGCTGCCTCCATTTCTCTCTCTCTCTCTCTCTCCGGACGCATCTTTTATACCTCTAAAGTACTATATTCCTGCTTTATATTCTCTAATATTCTTATTCTTTTTCTCCCTCTTCCTCTTCTTCCACTAATTTTGCCTTCTAAGATCGTCCTTTGTAAACAACGTCTTCTCAATATGTGCCCTATCCAATTTTCTTTTTTTCCCCTAATTGTCTTTATTAGATTCCTTTCTTCTCCAATCGTTTTTAATACTTCTTCGTTTCTCTTCCTCTCTGTCCATTTCACCTTCCATCATTCTCCTCCATACCCACATCTCAAAACTTTCTAAATATTTTTCCTCCTTTCTCCTTACCGTCCACGTCTCTGCGCCATAAAGCGCTATTCTCCATTTGTAGCACTTCGCTAATTTCTTCTTTGTTTCTAAATTGAATTTCTTGCTTGTGAGATGCTCCTTCTCGTTTAATGCTCCTTTTGCCATTACAATCCTACTTCTGATTTCCTGTGTACTACTTCCATCCTGCGCTAAGAAACTGCCAAGATATTTGAAAGTACTTATTCCAATTTTTGGCCATTTACCATTTCATTTAATGCTTTATGTTCCTTTGAAACCACCATGACTTTCGTTTTTCATATACGTCATAGGAAACGAATTGAACAGCCTAAATAATATGGAATGAAACTTCAACCCGCCAGAAATATTTGGACGCAAACCGAACGGGACGCGTACGGACGATAACCTTCTATTTTCGTTCCCTTATCGGGCCATTCATTTGCGCCGAAATTCCAGAGAGCGAGAGAGAGAAAAGAATCTTTAAAGATTCAAATGAGGAGCGGCGGGTGCAAACCGAAAAGGGTAGAATGACGGAGAGATCCAGGAGTTTCGGATATCAAAAAACTCTGCCTCGACTAAAACCGACACGTAACGACCACTTCGTGACCATCGCGCAAATAAAAGGGAATGGAAGAGGAATTTGCGAGGAGGGAAAGAGAAAGAGGGAAAATAACTACACCCGAAACGCGTCCCCTTAAATAAGCGAAATGGGCTGCTGGTTTGTGTAGGCAGCCTTTTGACCATCCGACGCTGGGCTAAACCTTCCAAAATTTCCTCTTCCCCCGTACCCTCCTTCCATTTCATTTGATATCCCACATCACGCACGCCATACGAATATACCCTCGTCCGTCAGCCTCCTGATCCCTAAGGGTCGTCCTGTCAGCGGTACAGATTCTCATCCGTCCGTTCATCGTGGACGGATCTTCGGAAGGGCGACAACTGCTAAACCAAGCGTAACCGGCGTCAACCCAGAATTGTACGTAAGGTTTGATGCTGTCGAGAGTGAAAGTGAGAGAGATTTGGGGAGAATGGAGGTCTGAGCAGTAGATAGAGATGACGGAGGAGCCGGGAGCATCCCATCACCTTCATCTAACCCTAAGCCTCTTGTTCCCGTGAAATTAAAGTTACTAATGTGACTGAATCAAATGACAAGATTGTGATCGCGGACCAATGAATTAAAATATTTTAAATGTCGCTATTTGTAGGCTGCGAGTATAAATAAACGTAATTGTGTGTGTACGTTAGTATTTGTGCGGTTGTATACGTGCATACATGTATATGTTCATGTATGTAAATGTTTAGGCGCGTGAGCGGGCGTGTTCTTGACCAAATGCGTTCGTTTGTAAAGAAATATTTAACATTCACTCCAACATACGCACAAATTTTTTAAAGCTCGAATTTATCGCTTCTGTGCCATATTGATGATCGTTTGATGTATTATTAAGACAACGTGGATTTGATTTGCCAGAGCTGTAAATGTAACCGAACGTCGTAGATATGATCATAACACTGAAGCATTTCTTGTGGGAAAGTGAAATCATATGGATATGAAAAATAAGTAATCCGAGTAAAATGGTTGGGCCAGTTGTCACATCTAACAGAAATAGTTTCGATAAAATGATATAGCTTTTATTTAATTCTCCGTTTATTAGCCTATATGAACATTTCTATGCTATGAGTACATAACTATAATATTTTTCCCTTTGTTAAATATCTCCCGTAAATTCCCGAAAATATCCCAGCTCCCTTCCAAACTAGTCCGGTGAGTTCGACGATGCCCTTGTACCACCTGCCTTTTACGTTTCATCATTAGGTGCTTCGATTTCACATCGATTTATTTAGACGGTCGAGACTGAGATCTTACATCCACATAAATCGGCAGGCCTGTTCTGGAACGCTCACTCTTCGCTTGGCATTCATCCTTCCTCCTTCTCCATTAACGTAGATTTTACAAAGTAAAAATGATTGAGGAAATGATAGGAGAAATATCATCTAGAGGAGTTCAAAAGAATAGAGATAAAAGGATTTTAAAGCGAAATGATTTGGCGAAAATTCTTCAGCAACATATATACGTATAGCCAGTAAAATACATTTATGAATGACTAAATAAACAAGCAAATCAGTCAAATCATTTGTATTTCTATGCACGTACATATATGTCCAAACAACAAAAGTGACAAATTCGATTGTCAAAAGATCGAGGGAAAATAAAGCAAGGCATAGCGCACGCAGAACGAGCGGCGCGCACGTGTCCTCAATTGGGGGTGAAAACTGCGCCAATCAGTGGTCCGCGCCGCGCGTGCGCCAGACGCACGCAAACGCACACGACGGCAAACGCCGCCGCGAAGAGAGAAAGAGAGAGAAAGCGAGCGGGCCTCCTCTTGACGTATTCTAGGCACCCCAGGTCACGCACGCTAAGAGTGTGTGTTCTCAAAAGTCCGTAATGAAAAAAAGACGGGGAAATTCCTGGAGAGGGAGAGAGAAATAGCGAGTCGAACGCGTGTCTGGACGACCGTCGGACGGATGGCTGCCGCTGCAACAATCGTGTGACAGCTGTAAGCTCCGCTCACGTTTTCCGGGAATGGAAGGGAAAGAAGGGGGGAGGTGAGCAGGGGTAGATAATTAAAATGCGCACGCTCCCCATGTTTTCCTTGGCAACCTCCCCTCCTGGTCGGCCTTCCTCCTCACCCCTCCTTAACAATCCCCTTCTCCACCGAAGGGAAAAAGGGGGCGTGGACGATGCGGAGAGAGGAGGGTTAAAAAAAAAACAATATTTACTGTTGCCCAAACAACATGCTTAGATAATGAGGTGCCCGAGATTTTTATCTCGACCGATAATGAGAGGTTTTTTTTCGGAGATGAACATTTGTTGTTTCTATTCCAGAGAGATGTCCGCGACAGCACGCGCGCGTGACTTTTTTTGTCTTTCCATCCTGACGGCGAGGAGATGAGCATTCGTGTTATTATGTGTCACTTCTTGGATGCGGTCGAAGGATTCGGATATTTTTAAACCTTTCCCTCTCAAACCCTTCCAACTTTTTTTTTTCATTTAGACACGCCAAACTCCACGCATCGCCCGTGGCCCCTCTCCATCCACTCCTCCTGCCACTTTTCTTTTTTACCTAACGTTCGACAGAGATCTAGTTCGGGGAAATCGAGTTTTCCTGTCCCCTTTCCTTATCGCGTGTTATTTATCGCGATCATCGCTCGTCGGATGATGATTCCCGCCGCGCACGAGACCTGTTTAGGAAATGGATTATACAAAAATGATGCCCACGGACAAACGCGCGCAATTTGTTGAGTCGCAACTCTTTACGTTTTTCCTTCTCCGTTTTAATTAGTGCGTGACCATTTTTTCCTACCATCCGCTCGGTATTTAATAGATTTTTGTTTCACTCGATGATGTCACGTTTTAATCGGAGATGTTTTCGCGTGCGTATAATTTCTCGAACTCGTTTGAATCGTTTCATCGGAAAGGTATTTTTGATTGACGATATTATTAGGGTCGTTAGTAATTATTTTGGAGTTATTCAGGAAATCTTTTCAGCCTTTCGGATATTATTTCAATGATTAACGCATAACCAGTACTTACATTCAAGTACATTTATAGTGTTATTTTTTATTATCTTTACTCTCTTAACGTAGCATAAAATAAGTGTTCAGACACTGAATTCGCAAAATTTAACCATTGTAAACTCTTAAATATCAATGACGGGTAAATCAGATTGACGACTCTTTCTACGCCTATACATATCTTAAACGATAATTTGTTCTATAAAAAATCATCGAAGATTTCATGACTTCTATTTTCCCGAAAACGACAAGAATTGTTTATTACTAATAGATCCAAAATGTAATAGGTTTTCTAAAGCATTTTTCTCAGAAAACAATTATTTATTATATCTAAAGAGCAAAGTCAATTAATTTGGCCCTCTTTAAGAACCTGCAGCTGATGCGCTGAGGCAATGAATTAGTTAGAAATTCCCATACTGCATGACGGTATGAGCTTTGAACGCTGGCGTAGGGGTGCTTGAACCACCCGGAGGAGGGCTTGGTGTTTCTCCGGCCGAATTATTTCTCCTCCGTGACTTCCCGAGGATCGTGTGACCGGCCGTGACGCCAGAGCAACATCGAGCCGAGCGAGTTCGCTATTGGCGTGCAAAGCGGACGTTGATCGCTGCAATTTGACGGCCCTTGCGGTTGCCGTGGCAACGAGAGCCGAGCATCGAGTTGCGTCTCTCGTGGTCTCGTCCCGAATTACGCCCAGGATAAAAGGTTCACAGTCCCGCGTGCGTGAGCAGTGAAGTGGCTTGCTGCTGAATATCACTTCGTGTGAGGTCGAGTAAGTAATTTTATTTTTAATCTCCTTCCTCTTGCGTCCGGAGAAAAGTGATTTTCGAAATTTAACGCTCGGACGGGCAGACAATGACTAATTTTTTAGTTTTTGTTCGCAATTCCGAAAATGAATTATGCGTGTACGCTTTTTAACTGAAAGGTTTTTAATCACTCTTTCTGGATCAGTAGTATCTGCCGAGCTTGAATTTTCAATTCCTATTTAATGATATTGTGAGAACAATTAAAAGTCCATTTATTTCTCTCTCATGCTCTTATATGAACTGTGAGGTATAGATTAATTTTATTCGAATAGAGGACGTTGTTTGCCACATAAAATACCGCGGGACCATACAGTTACGATTAATAGTTTCGGAGTTAAAAATTGAAGAACCGCCAAATCTTTCGATACGGTTTCATACGTATTTCCCATAAAGAGCGCCTTTGAAATCTCTGTTTATCCATTTATGGATTATACTTTTCCATCTTGTTTAAGTTCTTATGATTCTTATAGTGTTATAATTAATTACGGCAAAAATGAAATCACGAATATTTGATAAAATAGTGAGATAAAAATTCTTGTTTTCGTGCCCTCCGGTGAATTACGACAATGGATTTGTACTTCGTATCTGAAATTTGCATATCGATGACTCAACTGGGTAATGAATTTGCCCATATAATTCATATAATAAAATCCAAAATCTGAACTAAATAATTCCTTTTTGAAAATGTCAGTACATATATTAGAGGTTTGAAGACAATTGGATTAAATTCACCTCGTGGATGCTGTCGGTGAATAAACACTAATGACGGCTGATTTTTGGCCGAGTTTTGCATCCATCGATTTTCTCAAACTTTTTATAAATATTGGAAATACATAGCCGCTCTAGTGTCATATTTTCATTATTATCAATTAAACATTAAAAATTATAATAAAACAATCAAATAGGCATTAAATGCATGACGCTGTAGATCAGTTCATTATTTGACCTACAACAAACTTGTCTGACTAAAGGCAAAATGATCTTCAGCGGCCGGGAATCGAACCCGGGCTGCCCGCCCCAGCATTCTACCACTGAACCACCGATGCTCCTGAAATGGAATAAGTTTTTAATAATTTTCTTTGGGTATATTAACATAATGGTTTAACTCGGTTGTTTTCATTATATTTACACACGTGACCCTTATGGACTAGAAACAATAATTATCGCCAACATGCATCTTTTCACGTAAGTGAATATATGGTACCGTTTCTAGCATAAATTACTCCTAAAGACACATCGAGGGAGACATACGTAGGCATAACATTAAACTCAGTGATATTTGAAGATAAGGAGGAGCAGGGAGAACAGAGGCATTTGCCATTCAGATGTAGCTAGAGTCAACCTTTCTACACGGGTCATCCCAATCAAGTGGTAACCTCTCTATGCGCCATTTTTTCACGGTAGCCGGGATAGTTTCTTTTGAAAAGTTTGACATTATCTCATCGGTGTAAAAGGAGTAACTTTATCTATGCGACTGACTTCTGATTGAAAGAATACAGTTTAACAATATCCGTTTCATAATGCAAAGCGAGTAGTTTTTTTAATTAAAAATTATATTCAATCTCAATTTGATGCCAAAAGAAAAATTATACACCAACATCCGTTTATTAGCTCAATGAAAAAATCACGAGCTTTGGACTATTTTTTAGCGCGCGTCTTTCAAAAAATGCGCTTATAGTTTCACTTTTGCGTCTGCCTGTCTGATTGTATAAGCACTTGCTTAAGTTGAAATTGTGACGAAACCGTAAACGATAGAGAGATGAAACTTGGAGGGTACTTTTTTGTACTGCTTCCATTTGTTTTTCTTTAAATTTGAAGTTTGAAAAATATACAAGTTTGGATTGCAGCCGATTGAAAACTTAGTTTTTTCAATATCTCCGAAGATGTAAAACACGGAAATTTGAAATTTCGAGCGCACATCCCTAAATTAATGCGACTTATTCACTCAAGTTTGAAAAAAATCCAACGAGAAATTTGTAATTTATTTTGAACTTAAAAAATTTCTTACAAAGTTTTATTAATAATTGTCAACGAAAACAATCTTCGTAGCAATTAAAGTAAACTAGATATAGTACAAATACGTAAATACCCACGTTTAATTTCCTTACGTGTCCATACAGAACATAATAAACGAAAGGAAAAAGATTATCTACGCCGGGGAAATGAACTTAAACACGTTAGTTTTTGTCGTGCGCACAAAGCGATTTTTAAGCGAAAAAGAATAATTTACGACGAATGAATGAACGTCAACGTAAAGATTACGTTACATTCATCCAAGTGAGGTATGTCTTAAATATTTTTTGAGTGTTTCAATTATATCAACGAAGATAGAAAGCTGAAACCTTTACTGTATATTTCCACATTGATACCACATAATCCTGATAAGTTTAACTTTTGAAAACTTTACAGAGGCGTTTAGGAAAACGTTCAAAATATTAATAAGAAATATATTAAGTTCTAAACTTAGATGTCATTTTGAAAGAGTCAAACATCCAAAGAAGTATATTTTTATGTATAATATAAGTTTATGTTGAATGCTGATGCCCAATACAACGCTAGCTTAGCTATTAACCCTGTCTCATTTAAATGCTAACCTCAAGATAGAAAGCTGAAACCTTTACTGTATATTTCCACATTGATACCACATAATCCTGATAAGTTTAACTTTTGAAAACTTTACAAAGGCGTTTAGGAAAACGTTCAAAATATTAATAAGAAATATATTAAGTTCTAAACTTAGATGTCATTTTGAAAGAGTCAAACATTCAAAGAAGTATATTTTTATGTATAATATAAGTTTATGTTGAATGCTGATGCCCAATACAACGCTAGCTTAGCTATTAACCCTGTCTCATTTAAATGCTAACCTCATCTTCACGTGTTACTTACCCGTTATAAAACAAACGAGGCTCCGTTGACCGCGTATGTGGCGGTATAACTACATGAATAATAAAAAACGCCCTAACTGTGTCAATATTACATGTTAGTTCTTGAGTTTACATTTATATATATCCTTATCCTTATTTATATGTATCCTTATGCCTTAGCATTTTTCATTTTATATTGTTTTAATGACTCATTTTTCCAATAACGTCATACCGCGATTCCCTTCAAATTCATCGGTGTTATATGAACGCTCAATAGAGTTTTCCAATTTTTAGTTTTTTTTAATAGACGGCATTTCAAAAGAATGGCAAGTTATTCTCTGGAAGTCTTAGCAAGGTAAACTTGAGATGATGGAGTAAAGTTGTCGGAATGAGATTTAAAGGGTGTCGATGGTACGAAATAGGAAAAGTGATTTTCTGTAGCGTCCGAAGCCCTTCAATTGTTTTACCCCGTCTTCTGAAAAAGCAAAAAGAATTACTTCTGAGTTCAGCCATGTGTCGTCGAACGCTGTTTCTTACGACCTATATTTCGTTACGGGATTGTCTCGAAGCAGTGGCGCAATATGGTCGTTACAAGGTAAGAGATAGTACTGGAATGAGAGCGAAAAAGTCTATTCACTGCAGTTTTTTCGAACCGTCTACAAAATTCTATCGACATTCGTCTTCCAAATGCGTGTAGACGTTGTGGCCCATCTTCTTCCTTTCTCGTTTAATTTCAGCCTCACGGCAAATAGACCAGTCAAATTAGACTTTTTCGACGGTTAGGAGAAATAATTCATGAAGTTTTGAAAAAGTACATTTGTCAGTTAGGGCAACCTAACTATTATATCAAAAGTTGACATGCCTGACGTGTACGCGTCGGCCGTCTTGGCGCCAAATGGCCGCTGGAACACGACCCGCGACTGACCTTTCGCGAATAACTCGGAAACGGTCAAATAAATGAGCTCGTTTTTACTTATGTTGAGTAATTGAAATAAACAGTAATGCCTAAAGGGGATACCACTATAAAAAAACGCGTCTGGAGCTCTACCACAGCTGTTGGCGTGGAAACGAGCTCACAACACTTGATTGTAAGACAGCGCGCGGGCAGCGTTCCGCAAAAAACGCTCATTTTCTGCTATACTATCGCAGTAGCAAAATTCTGCAAAGAACCTTTCTTACAGAAAATTTTATTTTCTATAAGTCTGTCTAGTTTTATCGTAGATTTGACCGTTTCCGTGTTATTTGCGAAAGGTCAGTCGCGGGTCGTGCTCCGGCGGCAATTTTGGCGCCATAGCGGCCGACACGTACACGACAGGCATGTCAACTTTTTATATGTTAGTTAGATTACTCTATCGAACAAATGTGCCAAGTTTCAAAACTTTATGAATTATTTCCCCTAACCGTAAAAAAATGAATTTGACCGGTCGTTTCGCAAACAACGCTCATTTTCTGGTATAGCTTTGCAGTAGCAAAATAATACAAAGAATCCTTCTTGTAGGAAATGTTGTTCTCTACAAGTTTGTTTATGTACATTTTAGCCGTATATTTGACCGTTTTCCAGTTATTCGCGAAATTCCAGTCGCGGGTCGTGCTCTGGCGGCCATTTTGGCGCCAAAACGGCCGACGCGTACACGTTAGGCATGCCAACTTTTGATATGTTAGTTAGGCTGCCATAACGGGCAAATGTGCCAAGTTTAAAAACTTCATGAATTATTTCCCCTAAAATGTCTAATTTGACTGGTCTAACAAGTAACACAAGTAATCATAGTATATGGTGGAAAATGCCAAGTTATAGCGTACGTCTCTCCATTAGGTAAAATAGGTTTCGACAAGCTGTTAAATAGAATGTTTACAAGCGAACGAATTGTTAAAATTAGAAAGAAAATTATTAATAATTAGATACAGTTTAAGATAATCTATGGTTCTGTGATAAAATTATCGCTTGCCACGCGGGCGGCCCTGGTTCGATTCCCGGCCGATTCGGATCATTTTACCATTAATTGGAGAATTTTGTTGGAAGTCAAATAATGAACTGATCTAAAGGCATCATATATTTCATGCCTATTTGTTTTATTATAAGTTTTAATTTTTAATTTATTTGTCATATTGTAAATATGGTAGATACTAGAGCGGCTGTCTTTACAATATTTATAAAAAGTTTAAGAAAATCTATGGATGCAAAACTCGGCCAAAAATCAGCCGTCATTAATGTTTATTCGCTGACAGCATCCACAAGGTTAATTTAATCCAATTGTCAAAAGGGATATGAGAGAAATGAGACTACGGTGAAAAATAGAAAACTTACAGTTAAAGAAATTTTTAAAAATCTTTAAAACAAAAATCCTAAGCCGTACGAATCTCTAAAAGGTGTTGGCTTTATTTCTCTTCACACTTCTAATATCCTGAACTAATCAAAAAATGAATAATTTCAGGTTTTGGATTTAATTATATTAATGATATGGACATATTCATCACCCAGTTGAGATATCTATGTTCAAATTTCAAATACGAAGTACAAATCCATTGTGGTAATTCACTATGACACATTTAACGTATTTTGGAAAAAATAACCCTATGGTTGAAACATATGTCCGCGATGCAAGGAAAACATGATATCCGTTCCATTCTTTTCCTCTCTCAGGATTGGATATAACCTTTAGCCACAGGATAAGAGAGACAGAAAAAGATATATACACTGGTAGTTGAAAGGGTTAGAGCGCAAATTCCGAGAATTGTGCAGCAATTTTATGGGTTCATCCAGGCCAAGGTTTCTTATACGGATGTCAGCTTGAGCTGGTGCGATCCAAAAGAAATCGCAATGACACATGAGTGAGAGAGAGAGAAAGAGTATGGAAACGAAGTGTGCTCTCAGGACTTCAATCATTTCTATCCGATTAAGTCGATTTTTTTCTCTTTTACTGCGAGCGAAACAGTCGGACGTAGGAACAAAAAAATAAGCGAGAGGTTCGAATGTTAATCGAGTAAGGTTTTTTTTCGCCATGTAGTTTTTTATTCGCCTCCACTTTATCCAAGCGTGAAAGGGAATAAAGGGAAAAGGGCTTAGTGGTGACTGAGACCCGACTTACGTAGTCGATGCTTCGTTGGCAGAATTTTTCAGTAACTGAGACTCAATTGTCATTCTGTGGTGACGCAAGGCTTCCGTGCTTTCGGTTTTTCACTCTTAACGGTTGCCGAGCAAACAAATGATTAATCAACCGTTCTATTTGACTAACTGTCCTTATCCATATTTGTTTGGGTAATATTTTCGGACGCGATGCTGAAACTGGTTTCCAAACCCGCTCGAAAATACTGAAGAAATATTACGCCAAGCGCAGACTGTTCCAATAAATTAGAATTAGTATTGAATAGACAGACTACGTCATAACTACCGAGAGGCCATTAATAATAGTCCATTCCAGCTATCCATTTTAGAATCACTCCATAAAGATATGCAAAATAGCGTCAAAATCTATACCGATGCATGATTTCTTTCTATTTCCTCGTTTGCAAAAAGAAAAAAATATAATCATAAGCGAATTATATAATCATAAGTAAACATTAAATTTTTCTATTCTAAGCATAATATATAATTAGCGAGTGAAAGGTGTACATCATTTACAGGACCTAGTCCATAATGCGATTATAAAATGCTCATTTTTGCTAGTTTTCCCTTTTATCGTAACAGCGGTAGTTGATACAATATTTAAAGGTTTATTTAAACCGTAAAACGATCGATCGATGCTTAGAAAATGGATCGTGAAGATAATAAATATTTTTAGAATACATCCAACGATTTCAAAACCAAACGGCGATGAAATTTCCGCCGATTTACAAACCGACGACCCTCTTTTTTTCGGTCGCCTAGAAACGACCGGACCCGCTCACTGGCTGCATTACTGGTAGTCAGGCGCGACACAAATTACGAATTAATACCGCCATTGATTATCATTAACCTCCTTTCATATAGGTTTTTTTCCTCGTGAAGTTTCTTCCCCACCTAAAAAAACCGATGCCATTTGACTTTCCGGCGTTAAAAAAATAAAACACGCCCAGCACTCGCAAACCAAATCACCCCGTAATGGGAAATTAAAAATCATGGATCCCCCGGCGATAGAGAGAGGGGATGAGTGGTCCAGACCGCAATGGCTCGAGGGATTAACCCCCTGCGGATTTAAACACTGGAGTGTTTTTTTATTATCATTATCCGGCAGGGGGTGGTGGGAGCGCGGGGGGCACGATGCATTGTGTGAGCCTAATGGGAGGAGAAGGGCGAGGAGGCGGAGAGGGGAGAGAGAGAGAGGGAGAGAGAGGGGGGGGAGAGAGAGAGGGAGAGAGAGGGAGGGAGAGAGGGGGAGGGAGAGAGAAGGAGAGAGAAAGGGAAGAAGGGAGAGGATGAATGGACTATCCCCTCGCTCTTTGGCCGGAAGGATTGATGCGTCGCGGTGGGCGAGTGCGTAATGAACCCAACGACCCGGATCGAATGGGACCGGCAGAGTTTTTAAAAGGGGGGAGGAGGATGGGTTAGGGTAGGAAGAGGGTAGGGGGTGAGCAGCCCCTTGCAATTCAAAATCTTCCTCCCACCCCTCTACCGTTGTCGACGTCTGAACATCCCCCTTACCCTACCGATGACCCTTGTAAAGGGAGGTGGGGGAGGAACGGATGGTGAATGAGGGCAGGGAAGGGGGAGAGAATGGGTCTAAGAGGTACCCGAGTGAGTCGTACGCCTTATGGCGCTTACCGATGGGACATAGTGACAGAAGGCGCAAGAAGCATCCAGGAGAGAGAGAGAGAGAGAGAGAGAGAGAGAGAACGAGCGAGCAGGGTGTTTTGGAAAGTTAGATAGGAAGGGTCTATACATTTTACAGTGATGCGACGGGCAAGGAGGAGGGGAGGGGGCTCGGAATTTTTCGGAAGGGTTTGTAGCCGGTCAAGGGTAGGATAGTAAAAAGGGGGTGTATGGACGGTCAAGTGAATAGAGACAATGCTAGGGGTGGTTTGGCCCACCTTTCTACGAGCCTTGCACCGTCACGGCGTCATGAACACGTCTCTATCATCGCATTTGAAAGCAACGCCCGTTCTCGAGAGTAGCCAACTCTTCTTTGTCATAACCAAGCGTTTTACGCTTACCAGCCGCAAGTTTTTTTTAAGCTTTCTTTAATCTTTGAAGATGTACGGGTAATTGATGACGCGCTTTGGGTGGCTTACGGAAGTATATGGATCCAAAAAAACAGGCGACGCAGTTCGCTGAAGGCCGACGATGAATCAATCACCGGCCTTTTTGAGAGCCCGTCATAATGGTTTTGAACCTGACCATCCCACAAAAAGGTCGTGCGATGGCCATTGGCACCGTTTTCCGATGATGGAGGGTATTCGACTCTATAACATGACTGTCCGGCGAAACGAACCCATTATCTCCCGTCACGGAGGTGCGATTATGTAACCAATGCCATTTTTTATGGTGACACTTAAAAACCGTCCTTGTCTGAGAGGTTTTGCGGCCTGCCGATGACGCGGATGGGGCGGGTTTCATATCGAGTCGATATTTTTCGCTCCACTATAGCTGAGGACGGGAAGAACGCGGCGAATCGGCGATTGGAAGGTGATACTAACAAGCGATGTTTCGAGGAGATGAAACTTCGAAGGAGAGGATGACGGATTTTGGAGGTTTATACTTAAACGAAATATTGGCAGAGAATGTGCGAAATTTTTATGGGGTTGAGTTGAGAAATAGACGCTATTAATGGCTAGATTTGCAGCTCGCCAGAAAGGTGGGCATTCTCGTGTAGGTTGTTGTATCAAATAGGAAATGATGAGAAGTACTAAAATACTACGAAATTCTCATTGAATTTCGCTAGTCAAAAATATTGCTTAAAACTTTGTTTTAAATTCCCGAATTTCCCCGGATATTATTAAGTTTCTGTCAATTTTAGTTTCGCAATTTAGAAATATTTTTAATTTATCATTCACCGGTAGATGACAAAAACTAAAATTTTCTTGATCTCTTTTATTTAACTCTTTCTATCGATATTGTATACTGTAAAATATACTGAAATCACCTTTTCCAATATATATCGATTAGCGAATGGTATTACTTTATATACGAAATAATTTTGGTACAAATACGACATAATTCGCAGCTGTGACATTCAATTTAAATTTAGCGGCATCGCTTTTACCTGTACGCCTTCTAATTTTCAATAAAAGGAACAATAATTGCAGCTCCTTCATATAACTACTCGAGCAATATATTTTGATTGAAAAGATGCCACAGCATATATCACCGATCAGTACAGTTCCACTTGTGATTTACGTATACGCCGGGAGGATGGAGCCCGATCCCATTTGCTATATAAAATGAAGCTTTTGACCGATAAATTTTTTACATTTCGCGTTTTTGTCGTCCTAGAATCCCCTTCTCCTACTCACTTCTGGCCGATAAAACTCATTAACCTACTTCGATCTCCAACTAATAACGCCGTTTGACATTAAATTGCAAAAGATGCGTCCAAAAATCGGGTTGGACGAAAAAAAACACAATCGGCCATAAATGCGAGCCATAATGAACCCTGCTACCAAAGCGATCGTCGATCTTTGCCAAATTTCACGCGGTAAATCTATCACGGTTAGAATTAATGACCTCGCATTAATTGGATCCCCGAATTGCGCTCGTGGCCCTCATCTGGCTAAAAGGAGTGTTTGTCGTAATTTATCCCCTTTTTCCTACCGCATATATTCATTCCTCTTTAACTAATAACATTTTCCGCTTTTAAATCAAGCTATAAAAGGTTTTTTGCCGAAAATGTAGTTCTCACCGTGGCATGTGGATGGAGGTGTTCCTCAAAATTTTAATTTTCCTTCCGCAGTGGTTCTTTTAAAATTAAATATTTGTTCTCCTCCTGTATTTTAGTATCGTCTTCATGTAAAGATTGTTCTGTTCTTTATAAAAAAATTCCAATTTCAACTTATTTCTTTTCCTCTCCCTCTATCGCCTGACAAAGATGCTTAGAGGCCATCAAAAGCATGTTTGACGCATTTTATTTTGCAAATTAAAATGAAATGTTTACGTTAACAACAAAATTTTGATATAGTACAAAGTTTATAAAATTGTGTTCAGTTTATTTCAAACTATATCCGTTCCACTAACATAATTTTTAATATGGCGATAGTCACCACTTGTCACAACAGCTATCGTCTTGGTCGATTTCATGGTGACAAGTGTTGGGGATGTGAACTAGAAATTTTCCATTTTCTTATTAAATTAACTTTATGTTTTCCTAAATTCCTTTAGACCAGGCTATAGGGAGGCTTGCCTACGTCCGCTTATGATATTTCCGAAACTTCCTTTGTAGGTGGTTATTTCTGCTCCTCTCCCCCACTCTCAACTAAGAAACATCATCCTAACACCTTACCTTAAGCGACTCCAATCTATTAGGAATCCCGACTGACCAGTTTTTCCTTTCTTTTGTCATCCACCGAATTATGCTTCTTTCTCCTGTCCTGCGAGATTCAACACCACAAACCAGCTGTTTTTTCATCCCTTACCATTACCCTTTCTCTCGAATTATTCCATTATATTTTTATCTTTCGTCTTATAGGAACTGAAAGCGAAAAACGCATCATTTTCCTCTTTTCTTTCAAGTAGATCCCAAGGGAAACCCGAGGAGCACTTAGGATTAGTTTTTCTCTGGATGTCTTAAAACAATTGGCCAAAGAAAAATTTTCTTATTAATCCGTTTAGGCTACTTTAAGCAGGCGAATGATATATATTTATCTGATCATAAAAAAAGCTCCGATATATCATGAGATATCATTTCCTTTTTTAACTTTGTGGCACAGCCAGTCTTTCTAATTTAAACATATTTTATCAGTTACAATTCCTTTATTAAGTAATAAGGTTTGAAAATAGATATGGATTCCATATCTGTAAACATTATAGGTTAGTTGAGGTTCATGTAAATTTTTTAGAAGACGTAGTACTACTCGAATAGGACAATCCTAAGTTTCTTTCTTTTTCCATGCTTTCAATCTCATCCTGCGTATTCCAACCAATGAGCTCATACAATATATAAGACTTCTTCAGATAAAATAAAGCGGATGAGTATATTGTGAAAATATTACATAAGAATGCGCATTATTCTTTTTTATACATAATTGAAATGTGAAACATTTTCAGCAATTGATAATGGAGTTTTTTCAAGAGATTGTTTTAAAAATTCAATTCTTGAATGATAAAAGAAACTTCTTGAGTTTAGCTTCTATTGTTTGCTGTTTACTTTTTTCTTGAAAACTTGTAAGGATATTTATAAAATATCATTATTATCTTATTTCTGCTTCCTACGATTTTAATACGACGAGTCACAAAGATTATCGTATTACTTAAAATTTATTAGTTAATGGTTAGTTCTTTTACATTTTCGTCTTTATTGTTTCTATCGATTTAAAACTTTTTTTATAAGAAATTTAGTTAATAATTGCCTTTTAATATCAAATATTATTATTATTATTTGTCATTTTTAAGTAAAAGTTCACGCTGGCACGTTAATCTCTGCTAAAAACTTTGCTGGACATATTACCCAGGCCTCTGCTTCTCCCACCGTCTGTTCGGAGGACAATAAAGAAACCCCGCTCAAACAATAGCAGTGGTCCTTGACTGACGTTCCCATTATTTTTACGTTCCTTTTGTTCTTCATTAAAATCCACCTATAAATGAGGAACAATTAAATACTCTTTGTTGTACTTTTTGAGCCATTTCATTCTGACGAGAAATTAAAAAAGAAATTCAAAACAAATAATGAAGCCTCGACGAGAATCGAATCTGCGACTCATCGTAACGGAATAAGCTCAACCTTCAGTCAAAAGACATCGATTGTTTATTTAGTTCTTCGTTTCGTGCATTATCTCAACATTTTGCGTTGTCGATTTGTAAGTTAACCTCTACGGTAGTATGATAGTCTCTTACAGATCACGTGTAACTATACTAATAACAACATTATACTGAATGTTCCGCCATTACAATTCTTTACTAGTTAGTAGTTATAGCTAACAGTAGTTAACAGGACAACAAACAAAATTTTCCGTCATAAATATTTTTTAATTCCAAAAACGATTTTTCGATTTCACTTTATGGCTGGGACTCAACAAAAAACAATAAAACTTCAATAGACATAAAACGATCCAGTGAGGATTATTAAAAAGTATCTAGCTTAAACGTTCGTAATTGGAGTTATATTAAAATAGTGATTCCATTCCAGTTATATTTAGAGATAAGATCATTAGTGAATAATATATTTTACAAATATAAATCTTAGAGATTTCAATGCCGACTTGTGCTTATTACTTTTAAATCAACAGCATATCCAGAGATTGATTTCCAGGTGAGAAAAATTCTGGAGAATACAAACATTTATTTAATAAAGAGCTACCAGGCTCTCTTTACAGAATCTAATTGATGATTTATATTATAATCTTCCCAACCTTTTTATGGCTATGGAGCTGTCTAAATTATCAATTTAAAAGAGAGTATGATACGTATTTGACACTCAATAAGCGTACATAAAATTCGAAATCAGCAAACCCAAGCTTATCGCGGTTTTTGCTTCGCAGCCTGTCTATACATGTGTTCACTTAAATACCTAGCGATTCCTCTGTCACGCGAAGTCGTATTTTTCCTGTAATTTATCATGAATAAACCACCCCCCTCTCCTCACGCGAAAACCATCGTCATCGAATTCATCAATGTTAAATTTAGCTCAGTAAATGGATTTTAATTTATATTTATTTTAGTTAGAATAAATAAACGCTTGTTTATGCAATGTTTCTTATTATCGGAGAAAAATAAAGTAATTTTTGAGTTTAGGAACCTATTCCTCTTTTTCCCATAAGCCCTTAGTACCAGCATTCGCGGTTTCGACATTCACGGTTTCGACATTCGCGGCTCTCTCAGGAAAGTATATCCCATGAATGGCGAGGATTTGTGGTATAATATACAGGTCGCAGGTGTGGCAACCACTTATTTAAAAATGTATTCTCCTTTGAAAGAACGCTTTTCTGCCTGAGCTCATTTAGTACCTCCGTGCCGCGCTTACAGTGACAAATATATGAAAAAAATTATTACGTTACCCCTAACTCCAACAGTCGAGTCGTTGGAAGTTGCTCCCGCTTGACGATTTCCACCGCACATATACACGCACGCGTCTCTTCCAAACCATTCAATTGTCCGCACAACAACAACAACCAGGCGTATGCTCGAATAACAACGCGGACGCGAAATAATCAATCACCGGGAGCCAGGACGTGCGTTAAGGACCGGTTGACTCCGTTTCATAAGGGACCACACATCTACCTCCCCCTTTCAGCTCCTCCATTGCTCCCGCCCCTCACCCTTTTTCGCCCTATTTTCGACGTAATTTTCACCCCGCATCATCTGCCCAAACTCCCTTGCACTTTTACCTTCTAAGTCACCTCCCCACTCCCTCTCTCTCCTTCCAATTCCCAACCTACTCTTCCCCCACCCTTTTGGACTTATTTTCTCGTTCCGTCCTCTCCCCTTTTTTCATTACCCTTCCATTCACTCCCATCCCCCTTCCGTCCATCTCCCTTTTTCTTGACGTCTGCTCCGCCGCTACTTGAATGGAGTGCAATAATGGGAGCGATTTAAGCCTCCTATTCCTCAGAAAAACAGACCAACCTCCTCCCACCCACTCTCTCAATCTAAATGAGGTAAAGACCGCCCCTTTTGCGCAATAATAACCTCTCTGCCTCCTCCTCCCCGCACGCAAATCTCGTGCCTCTAACAAGCTTTCCGCACTCTCAAAAACAATCCACGTTTTATATACCGCGATTTGCACCGTCATCGTAACGATCGAGCACGGTCTGCCAGAATAGAATGCTTCCTGTATATGATTTTAGCTCATATTTTAATTATAATTAAGAACGTTGAATTAGTAACAAGGGATACAGTTTCACCGTTGGAAAGGTTTTAGGACTATTAGCGAAAGCGATAGTTGAAAAAAATGATTATGATGTTCTGTTACGTATCTCTCGTTAGATCGAGGGCTGAAAACACGTCAAGTGTATGGGATACAAGACAGAAGTCATATAATGGAGCAAAGAAACTTTCGTAGCTGAGCAGATATATCTATGTGTAGAAACTATGACGTAAAATTGAGCGTTACGTCATTATTAAAATATTGAATTTGCCTTCGTTAGTAGAACGTCGACTGAGTGTTGGATTGCGGCTTCTGCTGATTCGCAGGTTGGAGGAGCTAGCGTGGTTTTAGGACAAACAGAAACACCTATACAATCGGATGGAACGACCACACATACAAAACATAAAAGGTTCATTATTAGTAATTTAATCCTCCTATCATCGTCAAAGCTATATACAGTAAATCCTCTTTTGTACTGAATTGATTGATACAAAATGCTCGTTTATAAAAGGTGTACTAAAGAACTCTGATAATATAATAATAATAAATGCTTATTAAAGCGATATCATTATCACAAATCATAAAAATTTTAATCCATTGAAGTTTGTATTTAACGATGTTATGCAGTGTCTTCTATATGCTCCTTTCAATTTAACTGCAGTTTAAATTCGTGGCAACATGCCGAGAGGATAAATGGAGCAAATTACTCGTTTTTATGAAATTTAATCTTCTAGAATCAATTGATAGTCGAATATGTTTCTGCACACCTTTCGTTGGGGGTTCAAGTAATTCAGTCGATATAAGTGTGATCATTTCCCGGTACATATTAGCAAGGACACCGACATTATGTCTTTTTCGTAAAAAAAGGAGATAGATATAAGCGACGACCTCAATGTGCACTTTCACGCTGGTCAAACTCATACTTCACCCCCAACGACGTAATAATTTTTATTTCTTCCAGATTTCGGTGCAATCGTGAAATCATAGTGATTCGCTATAACTCATTCTCTTAACAGAAAACGATCCTTTTTACCAACTTTTATATTAACTTCGCTTTATATATATAATATATATTTTTTTCAGATTAGACGGGGTCCAAATATATATATATATATATATATATATATATATATATATATATATATATATATATATATATATATATATATATATATGAACAAATTTAAATAAAACATTTTCAAGTGTTGTGTCGTAGCTTAGCAATTCTTCAGCTAACTATATTTATACAGTGGTTTTATATGGATGGTTGATGTGATGTTAGGAAAGATACAATTTATTATTTTTGTCATTTAAGTTAGGTGACTAAAATATGAAATATTCAAGTTTCACTCCTACTAGTATCTCAAGCTGAATTACTCTGAACTAGCAATATATTTTCGTTAATTTTAAGCAATATGATTGGATAAGTCAGTATTTTCATTAATGAAACAAAAGATACTCAAACTTCTTACTGCTTATATACCAAACATTCTTACGTTTGTCACTGAGTTCTCTACTTCTGTCTACCATTCTCACAACTGCAAAAAGATTAAAGTTTAAATAGAGAGACCCCCACATCACTCAAGAGCTGGTAGACACTTTTGCTAATTTTTACGCCCATGCAAGCAAAAAGGTTGTCATAATTATATCACAGAATTTATTCAAATGTAAGTATTAGCTATATAAAAGTTGGTTATAAAAATTAATTTTTACATCTTCACTTGTTCACTCTCTCTTTCGTTCTCGCACACCTTGATTGTCCTTCTGAGTCAAATACGAACTTGAAACAAAGAGCGAGCCGACAGTTGATGCAAAAGTAGATATCGATTCATTCAGAGTCTTTCATTTTGTATGTTTATTTAAATATTGAGTTTTCTTTCTTTTGAAAATAAGGTAAATCAATACCGCGAAATAATCGACTCATCATCCAATATGGAATATTTTATGTAGAAGAGGATATTAAAAAAATAAAGGATTCAATAAATAATTATCGAGCTCGACCTGCCGATGTAATAAAATTGAAAAGAAGATGGGTAAACTAGATTCACATTTCGGTAATAAAGCTGCCGCCATCACTGGCGATTCACCGACACTAGGTTCTACAATCTTATTATAGATATTGTAGAAATTTTTTTCGATAGCTATAAGCGCATAAAAATTAGGGCAATATATAATAAATGGAACTGCAGTTAATTAATGCTTGTTGAGGAAATTATGAAGTCACATTTGGCTATCACGCGAAAAAAAAAATAATTTTTCCGCAGCAATAAAGTTTCTGTAAACTTATTTAATAATATTAGATAAGTTGAACAAATGCATGTTTTAAAAATTGGAATTGTGTTTCTAATGGGTAACACACAACTTATTCGCAGGACTGTTTTTAGTAACAAATATGAATGTAATTGAGAAAAATATGAAAAACTAGCGCAATTTTCCGTCAAAAATGACAGGTTCAAATAAACAAAAAAAATTACATTTTTTAACTTTGAATAAATTATTTTAACAATCACTATTTATATTGATTTTGTTTCACACAGCAGTCGGTTGTCAGGATAAACGAATGAGCGATTTCGGAAAAAGAAGAAGTGACTTTATTAATTTTTCTTTAAAATAGTTCAAATCGGATGATCGTAGGTCAGGTTTTTCCAATTATAATTTCCAAAACAAGAAGAGCCTATAGGACCAAAAGTCGATTTTTGAGTGTTAACTTACGAAGAATGGAAATATTACTCAGGAGTCGAACTCTACAATTTTTTTGTTAATTTTCTTTTGGCAAAGCGTTTTTATAATTGAATCGATTATTTCTGTCAATTTTTAATTTTCTATCTACATCCTTGATTGATTCTTTGATTCTGTTAAACCTCTCTTTCTCTCCCTATTTCCAAAACCGTCCTCAGGTCCTCTCTTCTTCCTAACTCCCGTAACCTATCGCATAATCCTTCACCACATAATATTTTTACATGCTCGGTTTGTTTATTAAAATGTTAAGCACTCTCCTCAGATTTTCATTTCTATTTCAATGATATTGAATTTAACTCATTATTACGATTTTTAATCTCGATCAACGGTATTTCAGATTTTTAGGTATTCCTTCTCGTAAATAACGCAACGAATGTTGTTTACATTTATTTCTATGAAAATCATTTCCCACTCCTTCCGTCTTTCTCTGCTTCTCTTAATAAAAGCCTTCAAATCACGCTTAACCCTATATGGATTGAAGTACCAATAGGATTTCGAGGCTTAACAATGTACTTGGTAGGCAAGACAACATCCCGTTAAAATGCCAAGATTTTTACCAAATATACCATTCAAACTATTTACATGAGCGATTTAGAGCTGAAGACGAAAAAAGATGAATAGAATAAGAAACTTGAAAATGCTATCTTTAGAATTTTTTAGATCCAAAGATTGAAGGTCAAATTTTTCTAATTTTAATTTCCAAATGAAGAAAAGCCTGCACGTCGAAAAGTCCATTTTTACGTGTTACATTATGAGAAAGAGAAATAATTCCCTGGATTCGAACCCGGATCGTTTTTCCAAATATTTTTTCGCCAGTCACTTTTTATATGTGAATCAAACAATCCTGGAAAATATCGAACCATTATCTCTTATTGTTTTTGAGATATATACGATTAATATCGGCATGGGTGCTTCAGTGGCGCGTGGTGGAAGTTGTTGCAGACGGAGTAAGAGAAATATGTATAAGACAAATAAGAATTCATACGTGTTTCATTAAGTTATTATTTAATAATCCTAGTTCTAACATTCAGTAATTAATATAGGTGTGGGAGGTTTTAACTTTTGCTGCAATTTCATTTTCTTAGCAGATGTCTTTATGATTGAGTTACATCATATTTATTTTAAACATCACATATTCACTTATTGGTTTAGAAACTACAATGAAATTCCTGCGGTATTTCTTCGCTTAGATCAGAAATATATTCAAATCATTCTCTATACCTCATTTTGGTGAATGTGTAAAAGGGAACTCAATCGAACTGTTTTGATTTTGCCGTCGTCGTAAAAAGCATAAAACGAAAAACAAAACGATTCGGCTAAACGCGAATTGATTATGTTACGACACCCCATTTCAAGCGATTGACTTTAAACTCTCGAGCTCATCGGTTAAAGCGGTTCTCGCCCGGTAAATCGAGTCCTGTTTCAGTCAACGGACTCGATGCAATGTAATTTATTTATCTTCTGCCTCTATATCTGACACACACGAAACATATATAGTCTGCATTCAAATCCATTGTTATTGGTCTCTTCTAGCACGCATGGTCTGCATCCCTCTGGGCATCAATTTACGTAGAAACCCGTCGCAGCTAGGGACAAAGGAAAATTACGTTGAATATGCATTTCAGTTCGATGAACGCACGCATCGCTGAAGATTACCGCGGGCACATATGCATCCAATTAGCAATCGTGGACGCGGAAATTAATGAAATTAATTGCGGAGGCAAACCCGAGGTGGTGCGTACCGTTGCAAATAGGTATTTCGTTTCTTGTTACGAAATCTAGATCAACTCTGACTGTAAAAGCGAAAGAGAGAAACAAATAGAGATGAAGAGGGCTAAACGATTAAAACAGCGGTCAAACTGTAATCGAATTTATTTTCACTCCATAAACTTGAATACAAAGAGGGGCGCTTCGAAAGATGCATGTTAATGTGGCAGTTAGTAACGAATGATAATCCTATCCGTATATGAAGATTCGAAGACGAAGATAACATATTTTTATTTTCAAAGTAACCTAACAATGCATATCGCCCAATAACCAGTAGTGTATTAAGGAATGGGTGAGAGGGGATATACGAACAAAAACAAAGGGGCGACAATAGGCAACTCGCGAGTAGACATTTTTCATATATATTTCGGAAAATATTGATATTGGATTGAAATCCTGTATATATAAATATACATATAGCAATAGATTTTATATTGTTATTACCTAACATACAAAATTAAATTATTACTCCCACAATTATCAAAGCTATGGGAAGGTGTTTTCGGTCCTCCCCGCTACGGCACTGGCAGTAGCGGACGTAAAGATGAACTTAATGTTAGAAATTTGATTGCAGGGTTGAGGCTAACATTATACACAACGAATGAAACGAAGCAAAAAATGTAGCTAGTATTGTGCATCCACTGCCACGCGCTAGTCGGGTGAACTGCCAAGGGGTGAAGTGCATGTTCATGTAGCAAATATTCACTTGTCCAGAGTCGAGTGTTTAGTCGAGGGAATGGCCAACACAGTTCCAACTCCGCGGATAAGCTTCACCGCAGTGTTTCCTATTTCTTTCATTGGAAGAGATTTTTCTTTTTGAGCCAAAATGGCGCTTCTGGTCGCATTGCCTACCTCTGCATCATCGTATTTCGCGTGACCCGCAGGTAGTGCATCGTTACGTTCGATCAACGGGCGATAGATGCTGCGCGCAACTCAAAATGGGAAACCTCACTCCGATCAAATGGTTTCATCGCCATGCATGCGGAATACCATTTCGACCTTTTTATTTTTTATACAAAACCCCGCAATCCATGGAACTATTCATTCCCCGCCTCGCTCCGACAACCCTTATCAAAACATCTCCTACTGGACAGATGAAGCCCGCGTCGTTCCGAGCCGTAATCCAACCCACATGTAAAACCCGCTCCACTTGTTCCGTTTTGCGTCCCGGATGGGCTGAGAAAATGAAACGGGGAATGAGGGCGAGGTGTTTTTTGGTCGGAGGAGAAAGAAGGCAGTTGGGAATGAAAAGCGCCAATCTACCAATCGATCAAACAGACACGCTGTCCTCCAACCGTACCTCACCCTCCCATCCTCCCGTTTCTCGTCCTCATATACTCGACCTATTGTCCACTTGCATCAAACCCTCAGTCATGCACACCACTCCCCCTCCTCCATTTTTGGTTACTCTTCCTGCAGCCACGCAAGAGGACGTGCGCGCGGCACAAGCACCATGCAGCAGTCTGCACACTTCCCCCTCCTCTTCCCTTACCACACACCGGTTATGGTCCAACCCCTCCATACTTGCGACGCACTCTCAGTTCCGAGATCTCGAAAACCATACGTAAAAAAAGAGCGCGCATGCGGGTTACGTAGGAGGATGAGAGAGAATCAACGAAAGGGGCGGGAGGATAGTGATGGAGAATAAAACGAAAATAAGGGAGGAAAGGGAGTAGCAGGGAGGGGAGAGGGGAAAAGGGGGGAGGGAGGGTGATAGAGGGGATTGAAGGGGAAGAGGGGGAGACTGAGGGAGAGCGTCTGGGGACAGCCTTTGTGAAGGTGACGTAGGGATTGTCCGAGCGTTGGAGCGGGGAAAAAAGAAAGCTATGATAGAGGACAGAAAAGGAAAATGGGTAAACAGGAGAGAATTTTGGGAAGACGGCATAGGCGTAGCTACACATACGCAGCCCGCGTGGTGCGTAGGAGATCTCCTGTAGAGAGAACCCACTAACGAACGCTAACGCTTTTTTATTTCTCTTCATACATATACATGAATTTTGAAAATGATATTTTCTGTACATATATCAAAATAATAAATAAACTGAGCGTGTTCTCGTGATAAGACGATAACTATTGCGTAGGGGCCCGCAATCTTAGCTGGAGGAAGTGGGGAGATCTGAGAGAATACAGAAATGTGATAAACTGGTGAAAGAGGACGGAATTTGAGAGAGATGGGAGATGAGATAGGAAAAAAGGAATGAAGATTTAAGGAAATGAGAAAGAAGGTTGTAAAAGGAGAAGAAATGAGAACCGAACGTGAGATGAAAGGGAGAACAAGAGGACAAGAGAGAAGAAAAAGAAGGCCAAGAGAACACAGAAGGTACACGACAAAACGCGAGAGAAAAAGAGCAAATAAAACTGTAAGAAGGATTGGAGAAAGGGGTGGACGCACAAACCGACTGCTGCCTCTCAATCGAGAGCTCTAAATCGTACACACACACATACAATGACACGCGCGTGAGGGCGATGGGGAAGGGAAGCGGAGCCACTAAAAACACCCTCTATTCTCCCCCGCTCCCTCCCTACAACTCCAAACACACAAGCCGAATGGGGGAGGAGAGACGGACAAATGCCCGCACATGCGCCCCAACCCCCTCTAAACCATCTCCCTCCTCGCCCTCCCCTCTCGAACACCGCCCTTCTCGCCATTCTCCGAAACGGCGAAAATGAAAAAAAAACGAAGAACGCGCAAAGGGAACACATGCTCTCTCTTTCTATCTCTCTCCCTCTCAGAACACACGAGCTCTTCATGAAAAAGACCATGGGACGCCAAGGCGACAATTCGCCCGTCAAAGCGTTAAAGCCGTACTAGGAGGTGGAGGTGGGAGGAGGGGTTGAAAAAAAAGACCTTCCACTCCCTTAAACGCCTCGACGAAAAAAAACACGCTCTTCACCCATTCCCCGTTAAACCTCCTCCCAACGCCACCTCCTTCCATCCCAACCTCCGAAGACCTCCTCCACCTCCTTCCCTCTTAGTCCGCTCTATGAAGTCTAATTGAGCGAGGAGGGGGCGTGAGGAGGCAACAGACCGAGCGGGAAATTCGAGACGACATTGTTGGGTGGGTGGAGAGGGAGTGAGAGGAGTGGGAGAAGTAAGACTGGGGGGAGGGTGGACTCGTGGGACAGAATAAAGCTCGAGAAACGATGAAAGAGGCGGTGAAAGGTGGAAAAAATCAACTGGATGGTTTAAGGAGTTGTTCGGCAGTGAGTAGGAGAAAGAGCCACAGCGCATAAAGCGGAAAGAGGAATTAGTAAAAATAAAGGAAGGCGAAGTAGAAAGGAGGCTTAAACTGTGCGATGGGGTAGTAGGGCTTGTATATTTATGAATCCGTTTTTTCCAAAATAAATTTACCATCTAAATACACGAAGTTAAGTCGGTCGAGATCCTCTCCAGCTGGAGTCCCAAACCAGGTGCCTCGAGGAAACCGAGTAGTTCTCCTATATCCTCCGTGGAGGGCAGGTTGGGTCGCAAAAACATGACTTTTTTAAGCACTGGTAGATCGGTTCAAGGAGATATCTTAAAGAACGGAGAGTTTGAAAGACAGCTCTGGTTATCAACTTAGAGAGTTAAGATATCAGGCAATGCTGAAGTGAAACGAAGCTCGGGTAAAATTTAGAAGTGAACAAATTTGCCGTTTATGCCAGAGGAGGTAGCCTGTTTTCTCAGAGGTAGGTTGGTTTCTTAGAGGGAAAATGGGCTCAATCCCGCCATCATGCAGCAAATTATCGCCATTCCTTAGGATGTCTCCATAAGTTGAGGAAGCCAAAGAGGTCATTTATATAGATCTGCTTATACCGTTATTTTAAACAAATGGAAGATAAAATTACGCATCATTATAAAATAGTAAATATTGTCGTATTTAAGGAATTCTAGTTGAACACTGCTTTCGCTGTGCACTAATGATAGTTTTGGCGACGGATTTATGGGAATGGGGCCTGCTAATATGTTACACAAGGGTCAGAAAGACTTCCTTTAGGGCCTAATTAATATGTTGGAAAGTTAGAATGTAGCATTAAAATTTTATTAAAGTAAAATTGCAAATATTGCAACAATCAACGCCTTAAACGAAAAAATATTATGCATTCCCAAAAGTCTAAAGTATGGATCATCTTTTTATTAGTTACCTATATTGAATAGAAGTTTTGAATGTAATCTCAAACAAACATAGATTTAAAAAATGAGAAAAGACTGACGAACGCAAGTCGAATAAGAAGACAGCACGTATATTTTTTTAGAAAATGTAGAGCAAATATTGCTAGTAATGTATTTAACGTATTAACACAAATTATGTCGATAAGACTATAGCAAGAGAGAAAAAGAGGCTATTAGTATCGTGCGTTGTAATGAGCTCATATTAATTCAAAAGAAAATTATCGATGCCATTCTATGAAGGGAATCAAATAGACAACCATGTTTCTACGATAGCCATAGTAATGTAAGGAAATAACATGGGCATTTTGGTAACAAATCAACGGTCACTCAGGGCCGTGTAGATTTTTGCCTATCCCGCGATGTAAATTGGTTTCCAAAATGTATTCACTTGCAAGTAAATTATACATATATGATCGGGTTAACGCCCCCAATACTTGGGCGGCTACCCAGGGTTCGATCCTACCTCGGGCCGGCTTCGAGTATGAGTATCTGGTTTTACTGACCTTATAGTGGTTAACTTAGTCATTTGGGTTCCAGCTACAAGGTGGAACTGATACGCCAATCTTGAATGAGCCTGCAATTTTCAAAAAAGGGACCAACTATAAAAATGTTTGGCGTAATAAACAAGGAAGAAAAGTAAGGTTGACAAAGGACATACACTCTATTATTATTTTTAGAATTGTTCATCATAGTGAATGGCAATGGAGTAAATGACAAAGCAAAAGTTGTTTAATCGCACAAACGAAAATTAGCTACAAACATAAATATAAATTCTGGGGTATTACACAGCGGAGAGAACGTAATAGATAATTCGGAAGGGGTCCAGAATATAGCAGCAAGCTCTCTCTCTCCCCGACCTAATTACCCCACTATGGAAGCAGTTGACAAAACCTGCCTCAGGTGTAAAAAAGATTCAGACACGCTTCAGCAAAAATAAGTCCACTCAAAATGATATACACTTCCCGATATATCAATAGATGGGTAATTGGAGACATGTATCGGTAAAAAAATCCCGCATAAGTAGACACCGTTTTCGAAAACTTACAATTTATTCAGAATACATTTTTTATATACATATTATATTTGATTTCTCCGGGAAATTTCGTGTCGTCGATAAATCCGCATCCAAATCCCCGCGTTACTAGCAATCGCGTCCTTTCAATCTTGTATGACACACGTATTACATTATACTATATGAAAGTAACACGTATCTCGTTTATCGGAAATTCGTTTTCGAAAAGGCCACCATCAAAGGTGAGCAAGAGAGAAGAGAAGAAAGCGGAAACGAATGAGAGGAAACAGGAGGGAAGTGGGAGAAAGAAGGGGATGGAGGAGGGGAGTAGAGAAAGAGAGATGGAGGAAGGGGAATTGGAAGAAGGAAGGGGCGGAGCTGCTCTGTAAGAAGAGCGAGGGGCGGGGATAAGAAGGGGAGGAGGAGACGGGGCCGGAAGAGGCCTTTAAAAAGATTACGCAGTTGAGAAGATTGAGAAAATACAAAAAAGGAAGGAGAGGGAGCAGGGGCAGGAAATGGGAAGGATTAAAAAAAGATATGCTTAGAGAAAGGGAGGAGTAGGGAGTGATGGAAATAAGAAACCGCTTGAGAGGGTATAAGGGCGTGAAGATGAAGCGGGAGGTAATTATATGAAAAACTACTAACAAGTTAAAGACGGTCAAATCTCACGAAAAGACGGCTTTATATGTGAGAGCAAAGGAAACACGTTGATTCAAGATTTTTTTACTGAAACTAGTTACCCAAGGCTCAGGAATTTTGGAAAATTGAGTCTAATCTAGAGATGGACATTTTTTTCAACGACGACACAGCAGTTGCGAACGTTTAGACAGGAGTTCCCTGAGAAAGTCACTTGCGAGGCTCTGTATTTGAATATTAATATTGAACAATTTTGTAAACATTATATCTTCATTAGAAAAGGTTTTCCGGCAATTACTTTCAATAACCTGTAAAATCTTAGATTTCAAAATTCGCTTTTATAATAGCTTTGCGAGCCGGATGAAATGGTGTCACGGACCTTATATCCCACCCATAGTTTATCAATAATGTTCTGAAATTTTCTTTTACATACGTTCTCATTACTGATTACTCTCAGTGTGCTTTCTAAAATACTCAAGATAAGAAAATACATGAGGGTTAGAGAAAATATATTCGCCATCTCGAGATAAATACTTTAAAGGTTAAACATATTACAAAACAAATTTAAATTAACGTTATTATGTTCACTGCGATTTCTTAATTTAGAACCAGCGTTAAATGTCTAATTTCAAGATAAATAAGCAGTATCTTGTAAAAATAAGAGGGATTTGTTTACGCGGGGAATTTAAAGCAGAATTTCACAGCTATGATTATTAATAGTATCGAATAAATTATTACAGGGAACTGTGTCAGGCGCCAATCATTTAATGTATGGATTTCAAGTACATACATTGTAAACATCAATAGTTATAAGAATTAATTATCTCATTCAATGATAGGAGAAGTACCACTTAGCACTTGAAATACCCATGCTATTTATGCAACCATTTCATGTATATGGAAATGATTTGCATAATTTTCTTGTTAAATATTTATAAACTTACAGCCAATTCTTCGTTCATTCTTAGTTTATCGATAGACAAAGGAATGAAAATTTGAAGGAGAAGGGTTTCAGAAACAAAGGAGAAGAAAAGATGAGAGTTTTTTGGAGTAAATTCAGAAGGGAAGCGGGTCCAGTGAAGAATAGAAGAAGATAAAGAGCGATAGACGGTTGAAGAGAGAGAGAGAAAGAAAAAAGATGATGAGAGGTTCTGTTTGGGAGGTCGCGATTGAAGATAACTGAGAGCTTGTAGGAATAAAAAGTGGAGTGATAGAGTCGAGGAGAGGAGAGAGAGATAGAGAGAAGAGAAGAAGGAAGCTTAGGTCGTAGATGTGGTCTGAAAGATAGGCGAGGTTATGGGACGGCATATAGGGGCTCATTATGCTATCCATCTTCCATAGCGCGCGTGTCACAGCGGGGTGTAAATGGGGTAAGTTGATCCTTTTGGAATAGGAGTAGGGGAAGGAGAAGGAAGACTGGACCAATTCGCGACGGAATTAGATTGTCAGGATATACGCCTTTCGAAGTTTTAAAAGGCCACGTCTGCCGTTAAGCTCTTTTATCAACAACACGTAAGAAGCGTCAGTCATTACAGGGTTTCCTTTTTAAAGAGGAGCTATTAATGATGGTTAATAATCGACTAATTAATTACAATTATCTTGACACGCATTCTTAGAATAGAGGGAATGCTTTCAGGAAATGTTCCCTAAAAAAGGAAATCCCCGAAAATATTGTTCAAAGCTGTTCGAATGGTGTGATAAATTAGTAAAAATTCATACATTACCATTACCGATTGACAAAAGTGTGAGTACTTGACAAAAGTTAATTAAATAAATTAAATTAAATGACGGTCCCTGGCGAGAAATAAATTCTCCTAAACCAGTGTGAATGAGTAACCTTATTATTACTTTTATGACGTAAGAGGATTATTTCATAATCTCTTTAAAAAATCACTATATAATTACATTACTGACCGACATTCTCGTAAGAATAAGGACGATTCACTTAAAAAATATCAATAATGTTAATAACATAGAAAACACACGTTTGATACCTACGAAATGTAGTCTCTCATACATAATTGACTATGATAAAATGTAGTGAATATATGATTATGTTTATGCAAGCGTATTAACTGGGGAATCTTACGCATATGTACGTGGATATCCCAATTCGAGGAAAAATGATGCACATTAAGATATGCAGCACGTCAGCAAGCCATAAACGTACTACCATCTGGCGTAAAAAGTTGCAGTCTTCATTGTCATTGTAATGCTATTAAAGTAGCTGTCAAACGTCATAAATTTTCCTCCACGACATTTGCATTGGTAATCATACAAAAGCTACGACTGTTGCTACGAGGTTTTCCTCTTATCCAGACTAATGATGCGGTGGAAGCCGACGATATTCCTTTTAATTGGCTTGAACATAAGGATGAAAAAGAATGTGTATTTATAGTTTTCTTTCTTTCCATTAAATTGGTGTCGTAATTTTGCATTTTAAGAAAAGAGTAATCTGGCAGTCATTGTGGCGTTTTGAAAATGAAAAATTGTAATCGTTTTAAGCATAAAACGATTATTCGATAAGATTTTTTTGGAGAAATTTAAATTGCTCATGCGTAATTATGATCCGAACGTTCGCTATTAATTACAATGAATAACAAGTAATGCCACTAGAGTAGCGCTCTAACATTTCATTTTATATACCTCGCTTGAAAGTCTTAGAAAGACAAAATATTTAGAACGTATTAGGGAAAAATACGTAATACTGATATAAGAAACAATGTAAGCATGGAAATAGAGGCAAAAGAGGAAAATAGAGAGAGGAGGGAGGCAAACGCGAGAAGTTAGCGTGCAAGAGGGTAGGAAGAGGCGTGGAAACGATTCCGAGGGTAATCCGAGACACGCGTGCTTTTAAAAAGAAAATACCGTGTGAGGAGCAAAAAGGACTTAGCGATTCAAGAGCTTGACACTTGTCAGTTTGATTGGTTTATTTATCCAAACGTCTTCCCAAACCCTCCCGCTTTTCTCCCCTACCCTCCATTTACTCCCACTTTTGGCGGGAAAAAGCACAGAAAAAAATATAATAAAAAACTGCCTTGAAGTGAACTGAAGTATGAGAAAGACGGAAAGAAAGGGAAAAAACAACTTTTTTACGAACGCGTCTTCAACCTTTTTTTTAACTCACTCCCCACTCTTCTGTGGTTGGTTCCCTCCCACTCTATCATCACTACTTGAATAGTAAAAACTCCTCCTCCTCCTGCCGGTACAAATCCTTAAACTCCCTTACTCCATCCAGATTCTATTTTAGACCCACACCCAAGCCGCCGTATTGCGCGACGACAACCTCCCTCCCAAAAAGCCGTTCTTCTTTTGTTGGTCGAGGGTGAGGGAGGAAAGGTAGCGGAGCAGGAGGGAGGAAAAGTGATGGTGGGATCCCAAGCAGGCGCGACACCAATTCCAAGAAAAAGAGGAGAAAACGAAGCCTTCTCGTGTTCTGTGACGGGGGAGAGAGGTTGGAAGGAGCGAGAGAGAAAGGGAGAAAGAAGACGCTCTCTCACACAGAGAAAAAGAGTTCCCCTCTCTCCTTCCTTTCTTCTTCCGCAGGTCGGAAAAAAGCGAGAAAAAACGGAGTCGCAAAAAGCGAACGAGCTCTTGCATGTCCGTCCAAGACTCATTAGGAACGGCGTTAATTGTTTACAGTGAGACCCCCCTCGTTATACGAGACCTTTTGCTCCTGTGTGTGTGTTGTATGGCGTGGGAGGAAGTTTGAGAGATTTGTAAACAGTACTGAATGGCCTCAATGTGGTTAAACAAATTTATTGCTCGACTTTCTCCCTCCCTTCTGTAGGTTTTCTTTGACGATGCATTATTTGTGTTTGCTTTCTCGCCAAGAGATAAAAACAAAAGCGTGGCTTTTTTCCCTTTAAGGGTTCCGGAGAGAGTTTTTAAGGAATGCCTCATTTCGTTAACACACAATGAAAATTTGTTCAAATTCAGTGTTAACTGAGTGAACCGCAAATAATGAAATATTGCGTTTGAGAATTTTATAAAGTGAATTTGAAAGAAAAAGTAAAATATTTCATATTGCTACATCTTTATCAACTGCTATTTCAAGAAAAACTATTTTCTTGTTTAAATATTTACTCTGAGCGAACTCGTCTTGTTGCAATTCTGTATTAGCAAAACCTATTCAAGAGTTCCTGGAAACAATAATGTTTGTTAACTTATATACCTCAAGTAATAATAATACCTTGATTTGTATTATGCCTTATCGACATTCGTTACGTTGTAGAGCCTATATCTGTTCCTGCTCCTTTTTATGCATAAGAAACTTATGCATTAGTGAAATATTCATAATATATATAATAATATTGAATAGAATCATCGTTCAAAAAAGAAGAAAGTTGCAAAAGAAAATTAATGCCTTAAATATTTCCGGCGTGTATAATGCGCTTGTCTTGGCGAAGAGTTCTTTTTTGAGAACAGCTTTTACGTAACGGACTTCGACGTTGGTGGTCGCGAATTAATTCGCCCCTATTTGCATTTCCAAAGCTTGCGCGGCGAAATTGGAAGCGGATTGAATTTAATGCAAACAACCACTCTCGTTTTATCGCCAGCGCGCGACGAAAAACACGCAAAAATACACTAATGCCATTTATGAAAAAAAACTCGCAACTTTTTTACCCCTGTTGATGATGAGGGAGCCCGATACTTCCGCGCGCTTGTCGTAAAAAACCGGCTTCCCGCAACAACAAAACCACTCATTTTAATTAACGGATTCATGAATAATAATTTCAATTACTACTTCGTAAATTTGAGACCCAAACATCTAAAAGCCTTGTTCGGGATACGGTCAAGTTTCGATCGTAATTTTCGATGCGGGAGTCTTATATGCTTATTTTTTATTGACGATCGCTATCGTATCCGCCAGACAGCGACCGCGTCGCAAAAATATTTATTATTTCTTTTATTTGTCTCCAGAACTACAAACGTCTTCCAGACACGTGGCGAGGATTCCTTTTCGCAGTCGTCTTCAAAATAAAACAGTCTGAAGAAATAGAGAGAGAAATTCGTTTCTGTCGATGCTTTTGGTTTGATAGGAATGGAAAAAACGGAGTGGAATAGGGAGGGAGGAGGGGAAGAGGAATGGAGGGAGGAGGGGAAGACTGGAATTCGGGACTGGTTTTCATCGTCTCGCCGTTTGATGGGCAAAGTGATTAATGAGCTCATGTCAAATTAAACGCTCTTGAGCCGTGCATTACCTCCGATTGCCCCCCCGTGCTTTGACACGGACTTCCGCTCCCCTGCCCGATGGCTTGCTAGAGATAATTATGCAAATGAGCGCCCTTGTGTACGGAAGTTGCGTGCCCTTATCGAGATAGAGACACTGTGTGCGCCTTCTGCCTCCTCCCTTCCCATCTTTCTCTCCCCATCCATCCCTCGACCTAACCAACCACTCTGTTTTTTTATATCTCTTTCTCTCGCTCGGGATGACCCTACTAAAAACTACGAGTACCTGCGAGAAACTCATTTTATAATGGTCTGACCCATCTTCTCTCTTCAAAAGCTATCGCCAGACAGGCTATGCCTAAAGTCACCTTTCCGCATAGCCTCTATTCCTTCATCATTCCGCTTCCTCTAATCTTCTCCCTCTCTAATCTTCACCTTCGTTTCCCTTCTTTCACTCGCCTTTTTTTCCTTGCTTTGTCCCATTCCTCCACATAATCTATCTCTCTTTCTAGCGAAAATAACTTGCTCTTATCTATGTTGATATTCCTTTTCAATCCCCCTTTTTTGCACCTCTTTTTCATTCTGTTTTCATCTCATTTCCATTTTCTCAAAAATTTCTTTCTATCCTTTTTAACATTTTATCGATTATTTTCTTTTCCTCTTTCTTTCCCCTTTTATTTATTTTTAACTAGCTCACAACAGCCTTTTATCAGCATTTTACAATTAGTGCAACAAATATCACAGATACGAAAAAACAACGACAAGATTCGATCCCCCAATTCTAGCGTTAGAAACTAGAACGGTTTTACTCTTAACTTGCTTTTCTTTTTTCGTGTTGTTTTCGCTCCATTACCATACCTCACTCTTAGTCCTTTTGTCTTCTTTCCATTTTATTCCTTTTTCCTCAAATTCACAATTTCGAACCTCAAACGATTAATCCGAGGATAGTAAAAATAAGGCCCGCGGGCCGAATGTAGCCCTCGAGAGTTTTGTAAGTAACCCACGAAGCTAAAATGGAAAAATCCATCTGTAACATATAAAACAAGCACTTTCATATTTATTATCATTAACCAGCACGCTACATGTATGCTTAACTGGCCAGGAGGTAAAAGAACGATACAATTTCTATGATTATCAAAATATAATTGTGCGTCATGTGTAAAGATTTTCAGGTTTCACAGCTATCGAAGAGGTCACTGGGTCCACGAAGTCCCTGCCGTACATCACTCTACCAAGCATTCCCCTATTTATCCCACACCCGTTAATCGCATACACATTGAAAAAATATTAAAATCATTCAATATTTAATGTTCCCATCCTGGCTCCTTTAGCACTTCCGTTAAGCTACTCGTATCTTCTATTCTAAAACTCCTTAATAAGAATATTGTTACTGTCCGTCGATCTTTCATAGCTAGATCCTTATGGTGGAGATCCCATTTCTTTGACGCACATTATAGCAATGGTCTCACTTATGTCAAATATGCTAATTTTCTTCATTGAAATTATGGTGACAAAATCTTGAGTATATAAATGATGACGCTAAAACGTATATGGGCCCCATTTCCACTTATATTATACCTCAGAATCTCTAGATAGCTCTCGACGTTAACTCTTTTGTGACCCATTGAAGCATTCACAACTTCCAATGCGGCCAGCCATCAAGGAAATTTGCCGATCCCTGGATTGAGTCATCTTTCCCTATTTTCGCCATCTTTTTCCCTTTCTCTTTCCAAATACCGTCCTCTCTCTCCACTTCCCAGTGCTCTTCTCATCTTTGTTTCTTACTCTTTCCGTCCGATTTCATCGTCTCGCGTTCTTCCCATCCCGTCCTTCCTTCCCCTGCTCACCATCCATTCATTAACCTCATTTCTCCTCCGGTGTTGCTCTCCACGCCCTTCATCCTGTTTCCTTTTCATTTCATAGCCTTCGTTCTCCCATAATCCCGTCCCATGCCTCGTCGCACCTCTTTTTCCATTCTCTCCCTCATCTTTTCTACCATCCTTCCCCTTCCCATTCATGTTTTCTATTCTCATATCCATCACTCATTCCGCGCGCACCAATTTTTCTTCCCTTTTTTCTATCCCTCTTACTCTCCCGATACTCTCTCTCCTCCCTTTTGTTCACCCATTATATTCGGGACCGCCTTCTTTTTTTGTCCCTTTTTTCACTTTCCTCCTTACCCCCTTGCGTCCCGCCATCACCCTCTCCCGCCTCACCTTATTAATTTCGGTCTCGGTGGCCGCGCGGAATGGACTGGGGAAAGGGAGAGGAGGAAGGCAAAAGGGCGTCTGTGTCTGTCCCTAAACTTTTTTAGGGTTCAAGAGTCTCCTGGCCCCCAAGGGTACGGCATTTATTATTTTTTTGGTCTCGTCCGTTTCTTTCTCACAACGCTGCACTTCATTGCGGACGTGACATAAGACTCTATAAAGGTATTTCTGAGGGCCTTGTGGCGCCTCTTTGACTAATGGTTAAGGCGTCTAAAAATTTTCAAGTCATAAACAGAGTGCATCCCGAGATTTGTTTCTGGCGCACCTCACGAAAAATAATTATTAACGGCCGTTCCTTTCCGTGAGCTCTTAATCATTATTTTCTACGAGGGGCACTGAAGGTTGTTTCTACTCCTAACATTCATAAAGAGTTTATTTGTCACTCATTTACCCAGTAAGTAGTATAAGATTAGTAAATTAATGCCCAAATAATCTGCGTCTACATAGCATATCACACGAGACGGCATCCTAAACGAATAATACATGTAAAAAAATCTGTCTCATCAACGTTTGACATCTATTTGTAGAAGTGGCTAATGTAACTTAAGTCTCAGAGACAAGAACTTATTATAAACTAATCTTTATTCCTATAACTGATATGTTTTTGACAAAGAAAGATAAAAAGCTTCACTTTTTGATGATATTTACCAAAATAACTCATAATGTTCATGCATAGATAACAGGAGACATGATAAATATCGAAACGTATCTACCATTAAAAATTCAGAAAATCGTTTGAATGCAGAAAAGCGAAGCATCATGTAGTAAAACATCCTAAATACGAAATTCGGTTAATACATGATGCTCAATTATATGACATATGCTTCAATTCCTTGCAAAAATAGTTATATTTTGATTATTATAAAGTCCTGGTTATCACCATTAACTAAAATTTAAGTTCCATTAAACTTTGTACTAATGAGTGTGCACTGCATTTCGTTCGTAATAAACATTAAATAATTTGTAATTATATGAAGTAATGAGTTGCCATTAGCATTAACCTGTTCAAAGGCTAGCAATTCCTTCATCAAACACGACGCTTCCTTGTTAATCCTTGAGAAAACCATATCGATATGATTCCATGGCATATTTTATGGTGTAAGAACGAACTATTCCTAAAAATTCTAGTTGAATAATTATGATGTCCTGATGGGCCGACATAAAAAAGCCTACTTAGAGGCAACTAAATGATTCTGCAACGTCCTAACAGTTCGTTAGAGTTTTTTTGTTTTAGTCTCTTGTCGCCGTGTTCATCTTCGCCACCTTTCGCCACGGAGTTTCCGCTGACGCGGCGCGCGAAAATGCGTTAATCGAGCGTCGTCATACTTTTAAGCGAAACCGAAACAAAAAATACGACCGTTGCCCATTATTTAACGCCCTCCACTCCCCTTTTAATTTTTCCCAAAACATCCCCTTCCTCCAACCTACATTCAATTCACCTTCTTCTCTTTCCTCTTCTTCCTCTCCCCGACACCCGCTTAAGGAAAAAAGGTTTAATTTTCGGTAGCGCTAACTTAATGGGAAATCTAACAAATTATTTATCCAATAAAGTCCCTCCATGCGTGGAAACGTTCCGTAATCTTTATAAGTATATATATACATATACGAAAAAATATAAACACATGTGACTGTTTCGGACGAGAGGAAGCTTTTAGCGATGTTGTGGAGATAAAGTCGCCCTCTCTCCATCTCCCAGGGGCAATATTTCATACTCGGCTCCTCCTCCTTCTCGTCATCGTCTACGCTCGTTATTATATTGAACGCTCATTTCAACCAAATGCTACTCTCCGACAGAAGAGATAGAGGAAAAGGAAGAGAGGAAAAAGGTGGAGCCTCATCAATCTTTCACGTCCGTGAATTTCGTCACGTGAAACACAAGGCATCCGCAATGCACCCAAGGCGGGTTTCGACCCTACCCGTTCTAAACGAAATGAATACTTTTTGTTTTATTATTCTTTTGGGATAATGTCTCGTGCCGTAGTTCTCTTTTTTTATTCTCGAAAGACGTTAATGGGTCATCCGCGAGTTATGAACCATTAAACTCGTTTAGTCGGAATTAATTATAATATGTTAATGTTTCTCTCGCGAAAAGACGGCTTTAAGCTCTTTCATTTATTTTGGCGGTAATTAGACGAACGTCGGAATGCGTTTGAAGAGGGAGGAAATGCAATTAGCACCTCTTTTTTTATAAACTCGCTCGATCCTGATTCGCAAGTTTACACGCTCACCTAACCTTTGGTAACCCTCCATACCTGGAGAAATAAACACGGCACTTTAAAAAATGGTCAAAGTTATTGCTTATGGGATTTTTACTTCGTTTGAGGCGGCATCTTAACAGTTAATATATACTAATAAGGGAATAAGAGTAATTTGAACTAAAAATGAAACAAATTGGGCACTGCTGTAAACTTTGTTCTATTTATACATACATTACTTTAATTTTTAGTTCAAATTGTGCCTATATAGTTCCACTAAATTATAAATATAACTCGCAATCGCAAATGTCATTTATCATTAGCGATGAAAATGAAAATAATTTATCAAAAGTTCTATTTCTTAGGGAAAATCTGTAACAATAGATTATTTTATAGCAACTGATATCGGTTAAATACCAATGATGATGGTTGTTTTGTAGGCAAAATGCCTATCTCTTTCTTAAAACTTTTAATTACTGTTAGAAGTTACAGGAGCCACTTAGTTAATTTATTTGATCCCAACAGTAAGGTGATCCTGATGATTCATTTTTTGAGAGAGAAAAGTCGATGAAACATGTTTTAATTTGCTGCTTGATTAGCTAGTAATTAAGCTTTATGTGCCCACTTCATTTTTTGCAAACGGTCGACTGAACACCTCTTGCACGAATCGCCAGGTAGCTAGTTCATCACATATTTACAGGGGTTTCTTAAAAAACATTTTTATAATTTATGTTGCCTCGCATCAGGCCAACCGCCGGGGGTCGGCCATTCGAATACCACCCAGAGTACTCGCTCTTAAGCGGTACCGCCCTCACGACTAACGCACGCGCACACGCGAGCGCGTTTCGGCGAGTATGTGACAGAGAGAGAAAAAGAGACCGGTTTATTCCTTTAAAAAAATAAATCGCTCGATCAAAACAAACGGAGCGGACGATGAATTTAACCTAGCACTCGCTCGCATAAACGCACACACGCGAACGCACGCACACACCCGATTAATCCACTTACCACTCCGCCGCTCGTCCCGCCGCGGTGGAAAAAACAATTGAAACAAAAGAGAGCGGAGGGAATCGGACGTCAGAGAGGGAGGGGAGAGATAGAGGTCAAATAAGAGGAGGAGGAGGACGTGTGCACGCGCAGACCGACAAAAAATTGAGAGAAAGACAGCAAAACGGCCACGCCTCACTTTCAACCTATGGGCACGAATTCGACTCGTAAAAGACTGCGGCGGTGCAAGGAGGGATAGAGAGGGAGAGAGGAGAGGGGAATATAATAGGGTTTATGAGACTGGAGGGAGGGAAGTAGAAGAGGAAATGGAATGGGAGAAAGAGGTAAAGGGATCGAAGGGGAGTAGGATGGAGGGAGAGAATAAGAGAGAGAAAGGTTAAGGAAAGAACGGAAGAAAAGAGGGAGGAAATAGGTTTGAGAAGAGGGGGAGCGGAGGGAGAAAGTGGGTTGAGAGGAGAGTGCGGAGAAGGAGGTAATAATAGAGTGAGAGAGATGAATAGAGGGAGAGGAGGGAGGGGAGGAATGGGTGGAGAGGGAAGAATGAAGAGAAGAGAGATAGAAAGAAAGAAAGGAGGGTATGTTTATAGAGACGTGGAGGAGATGGGTAGGAGAGAACTGGAAGAGGAAAGGAGGAGAGGGGAAGGAGGAGAGGGGAAAGGGGGAGAAAGGAGAAAGAGAAATGGAGGCAGAGAGGGGGAAAGAGAGAGATGGAGGTAGGATATAATAGAGAGAAGATACGGAATGAAATAGCTGGAAGAGATAGGGAGAAATAGACGGAAAGAGTTAGGGGAGAAGTATGGGGAAAAGTAAAAAGAGAGAAAGAGGTGAGGAGAGAGGATAGTAGAAAGGAGAGGCAAGGGAAGGAAGAGGAATTGGTAGCAGTGAGGGATAGGGCAGATTGTCACAGATGGAAGATGGGTTCCGAATGGATGAGGAGGGGTTATGGAAAAGAGTTATGTTGGTAAGGGGGCAAGTAAGGGAGCAATTGGTGGAGGTGCAGTCGAGAGGTATGGAGCTTTGCTAGAAATATGGGTGGAAGGATATAGACAGACAGACAAACGACTTTATTTAGGGCGAAATTAAGACTATATAGTCCCTTCTTACATTTAACGCTTTTGTCATATAGTTACAGTATTTACATATTAAAACAAATTATTTACATATGAATATGAGGAGAGGGAGTGAATAAAAGAGGAAAAGGACAACAAGGGAGGGGAGGGTGAAGACAACAGAGAAATTGGAATTCTTTCGACAGAGTGGCGAAAAAGAAGATGGGAAGTAATGTTGCAAATAACGGAAGAGGATATAAGGAACGAGCGTGATAGGAAAGTACCAGATAGAGATGAGAGGAGAAGGGAGAACTTGCTTAAGGTGACAGAGGGGCACATATAGCTTATCAAGAAAAGGGGAAGAGGGCCTCCCAGTGAGCGACGCGGATGCGTGCTCGGATCCCAGCTTGTTGGGCTCGCGTGCCCACTAAGCATAATGACGTCGGCAGAGGGAGAGGTGGAGAGAGTTGATGGCATGACTGGAGGTGGGCTAATTTCATTAGCATCTCGCCACACAATCACCACTTAAAAATGAGAATTGAGAAAATTTGAAAGGAGTGAGAAAGGGGAAATGGGCGCCAGGAGGAAGGAAGAGGGTAAATAAATGAGCAAGAAGGAAGGTAGAAAGAGATGGAAATGGAAGAAAGAAAGGAAGGAAAGGTAGACGGAAATGAAAGGAGATAGGGGATAAAAAGGAGGATAAAAAGACTGGGAGAAAGGAGGGGGCAGATTTAAAAAAAAATAACCGAAGGAGCGTAAAAACGTGTATGCGTGTGTGTACAGAAGAAATTGATGACCGCTATGAGGGCATGCGTCAGACGCCTTCATTCAAAACACTATAGCAAAGTCGCTATCGCATTAATTATTGTTTCCGTGGAACCGAAGCAGGAGGAAGGAGGGACGAAGGAGAGAGGGAGACGGAAGGAGGGTAGGTGTGGAGTTAAGTTTGGAAGGGAAGGGGGGGAGCAAAATAAACATGTTAACATGGAGGTGGACAGAGTAGGGGAAATGAGAGCGAGCGTGGCATGTCGTGGGATGAGGAATTTTTAATGCGTTGGGTTCCGTTTCACAAGTAAAAAAAGAAGACCGCTCTTTTTTGGGGGTCCGCGTGATCCGGTCCGATAAGCAAATGGTCTCTTCCCGTGTCCACCACGCACACTCGTCAACCTTCTTCTGTTTCCATCTAATACTCTCTCTCCCTCTCTTTCTAGCTTCCCTTTAAAATAAACCCTCATCCCTCCTTTTTATCTAAACCCGACCTCGCTCGCGCCATCTGCGCGGAATTAAATGACAACTCCGAAGGAGCATAGCTCATTTTTTTATCCTCTCCGGCTGAGGAAGATAATAGTTGGGCGTGTTACGTTTGCGCTAAAAAGTCGAATTAACAAAAAAATATGATTTTGCATACCTTGCGATTTTTCGCGAAAGATGACGAAACGGCCTTTGTGAACGTTTACTATGCTTTTTCCTGTTTTTTTTTTAATAAAAAAAGCCGCTAGATACCTTCTGTTGCGCCTCCGTCGTCTGAACAATAATGATTATACCTGCGCAGCACGCGGGTCGCCCATTTCATTTTCCCCGCAACACGAACTCGGGCACATACATACGCCGAATAAACACGGCTACTTTTCGCCTGCGAAAAGGAATTTTCATTCGGGCACGGCTAATTATCGTTTTGAGAGCGCGAGTGTCCCCCATACCATACTTCCCCCAGTGGAAAAACGCAGGATTTAATTCCGTACCGAGGGGGAAAATAAATCTTTTGCGGTAAAAGAGGTGACGTTGCGTCACGAGCTACTTTTTGTTTATTTTCGAGAAGGAATTCGATGTCATCCGCCTAAAAATGTTAATCACCTCGTGCGCTCGCAGGTAATCGCTCTTGGCGAGCGGTAGCGTGGATGGTAACCGATCTAACTCACCAAGTTTTTATTAACCTCTCTAAATGGGTTTGTAGGAATGCGGAATTTGTATTGTTTTAATTGAGCGTTTTCTGAAAATCCGTGTTGTATGGTAATAATGAATGATAATAAGAACAAAGAATTTTATGATCATGTGGTTACCGTGCGCTTCCTTACTACTCTCGAAAATACAGCAACGTCAAGATAATTTTGTAGGTTATTTCTTCGGTTCTATTTGATGATAAGACGTTAAAAAACTACTATTAAAATGCGATGCTGCATCAAAGAGGAATATTTTTGATTAAAATTGCCTCGATTAGCAGCGTTTTCTCGTCATAATATTTCTATCTAGAAAACGGAACGCTTCCCTATCTCTGAATTCAGAGCAGGTGCGCAATGATTATCATTCTTTTGCCTTTTGTTATATTCTCATTGTTCGTATTTCTGATTAAAATTAAATCCTGCGTGATAAAAAAGGGATTTCGGAATATTCGTTTGAGTACTTGCAATAACATTTCACTGAGGAAAATTGTGCTCACATAAATTATATATATTTCTTTGTTACTTTGATTGTGTGATAGCTTACAGATATTGGCGGTGATTATTACTGAATTAATTTTTAGTTAAATTTCGCTCTAAAGGACGTTTTGAATATGACTAAACAAACAATAAAATAAAGAAGTTGTGATAATCCCTACAACAGAGGTCGGTAAAACACGGGTCACATGTGGCCCGTGCGAAGGTTTAATACGACCCGTAAAGCTATGACCATAAAGCTATCCGTTAAATTCAACACGCAATTTCAAGATTTTTAATTAAACTCATGGTCGTGTCATCATTTCCATGGAAGTTGACACACTGATAAATTATTAAGACTTTGTTTTTCACTTTTATAATACCAAGGAATAATTATGAAACCTCCCATATAAATATCCGGCAAGCCGAATTACTTTCAACCTGCAATGCCGACCACCATGTAAAAAGGTTGCCGACACCTGCCGTACGTAATGAAAAAACAAATAAAACTTTCAAGTGTATTTCATATTTCAAGCTTCATTTCGCCATCGCATTTTTTAATCACCCGAAAGATAATTATGCATGAATTAGTGTTCTCATTTTCTCATGAAAGGTATGACTTACATAACATAATTTATGCAGAGCAGCAGATTTGTTGTTACTGGAGTTGAATCACCAATTCTATACTTATCTCTTTTACCTCAATGTATCTTTGCACCCATTTTTCTTGTATTATGTTGTGGCATATGCGGATGTTATGAAGTGAAAGAGCTGACGAGGCCTTAGGACATACCCGTTTTTTTATTTCCATGTCTGGGAACGATATTTTTAACGCCGTTCGCGGAAAAACAGAAATCAATCTACACGCTAAAACCCTTTCGATTCTTAGCCAAAGTGGTGGATTTTTAAGATCCAATTTCTCAACTTGGGCGTATGTGAGCAGGAGCGCAATCCTCCAAATGACGCGACGCTCCCACTGACCCCCATACGCGGGGCTTCTCTCTTCACCTCTCCAGCCCCTTCCCCTCAGAGGGTCCTCCTCTCTACTCCTCCATCCCTTTCAAACTCATCCTCCTCCCCCTCTCTTCCCCTCGACCCAGCAAAACTACGTCAAATCGTCAAGGTTTATTAGATAAAAGTCGTTCCGTGATAACCCTTTCGGTTAGCATCCAGCGACCTCGATGTATTCCGACAGCGAAAAATTCCCGTGAACGTAACAGGAAGGTTGAGTTAGATACGAAAAGTGAGGAAACGAGACACTGATTCGATTTTTATTCATAAGCGTTCTTGTTCTCTCCTCTTCCTTAAAATATAAATTATTTTGCCACCCATAATTATCCCAATTTCTTACTTCCTAAGTAATTTCTATTTCCGGTGTATATCTTGAAAAATTATTCTGAAATAACACCATTTTAAGCTGCTTTTAACTTTTATTTTGCTTAAATAATTGCCAACGACAGATAACAACCGTATTATAAAACTTCTGTTGGTTTAAATGTATAAAAAATCTGCTCTTCAAGCATTTTCCATTTCCCCTGAAGCATTAATTTTGGTTTCTTAACGATGCGGATTTCGTAAACGTAAGAGTAGACAGTGGTAGCAAATCCGCCTAATAAAATAATTATGAAGGTAAATCTTAATTTCTCCTTCAAAAATACACTTGCTTCTTCGGATTATACTACTGCTTTTATTAAATGAGCTATCTAATACTCATTGAACACGAATAGCGATTGGATATTATGATAAATAAACACCAAATACAAGATTATATTTTTATTCGATAACCTCGAAAAATAACTATATCTGAAGAATCAGATAGAAACTTGTACACTTTTATGATTAAAGATTAATGATTCTCAAAAAGTTTATTTTGAAAAATCTCGAGCAAAATGCTGCAAGTAACCACCACTACTGTTGATGCGTGAACGTGCTCTCTGCAGCATGTTTTCCGACGCAGACTGCGGCATTTCTTGGGAGACGCTCTCAATAACATCCCTGATTCTTGCCTTTAGTTGATGAAGAGTATGGGTATTTCCCAATACTATATTCTCCTCTCTTCCTCTTTTTCTATAACACCCCCTTCTCTACTTTCTCCTCACTTCTTCCATCTGCTTCTCCATCTTCCCTCCCTTCTCTGCCTTAATGTAACATCTACGGATTTGAATGAAAAAATATTGAAGAAATGAGAATTAATAATAGTGTACCTAACAGAGAATGAAATTCACCGATGTTGGTTTCAACAAGATGGAGACACGAGCCACCCAACACGATGCGGCACGAGTGATGGCGGTGATGGAGTGATTAGAACGTTGGCCTTCCACGCAGCGGTCCCAGTATCGAATCCGGCTGAGGTCGGATTTTTCAACCTGGGATAGTCCCGTCCTCCACTTGTGTTCCAAGCTATTATGGGCCCCTCGATCCCCAGATATGACACCCCCTGATTATTTCATTTGGTGATAGACTATAAAGGTAAATCTCCATACTTTTGTGAACTAATGGCAAGGATCAGAAATGCCATTGATGACATTATCCAAAACATAAAACATGCTGCAGAGAGCCTGTTCACGCATCAATAACAGTGTTGGTTACTTTCAGCATTTAACTCGAGATTTAAAAAAATCTGATGTGGGCACCACATGACTTTCTCCATATCTGTAATATTTCTAAAAATTCCAAATAGGTTACATAATAATAAATATTTTAAGAAACTGCGAGAAAATTTTAGACTTAACAAAGAACAGACATAAACTCAAACCATAGCCTTCTGATATTGGATATAGCCACAAAGCTCCAACAATTAAGAAAAGAAAAAGGAGCGTTACACACACACACAGACATCATCGAGAAAATGGTCAAAACGTGTATTTCCATTGAAATCTCGAAGTTGATTTTTTCATGAATGCAAGACTTTCCCCTATACTACGTATATGGAGAAAGTAAAAATCAACTTTTTTGAGAATCATCAAACTTGATTCAGAAAATTTTTTAAGTTTCTATATATATAGTAATTTTTCTTGGTTCTCATATAAAAAATTATTCTGTATAACCGTTTAATCACATGGTGATGTATTCGTTGTTTCATTTTCATTTTCTTTGAAGAATCAGCACAAATTAAACTTAGGGATTTGCTTCTACTAAGATTCTTGAGGCATAATTCGTTGTCTCTCTCTCGTATCTGTCTCTTGTCATAAATTGCATTGCAGCAACATGTTTTAAAATCTCACATGCTTTCCGATTGCGAATACCTTGTTTTTTCCCTCCATCGCCACAAGCACTTTACTTCCAGGCCATTCCTTTGCATGTTCACTCGTTGATTTACATGCGATCTTCTCTCACAAACCTTCTTCCTAAGCCTTCTATTTTTTCCGTTCTATACCGCCTCACTCTCCGCTTATGTTATTTTTTGCACTCGCGCGCATCCGATCGTAAAGATGCCGAGACAGAAAGAAGCTAACTTTAAGCATTTAAGAGAATTAGTCGTTGAGAAGTCGGAAAGATTGGAGGGAAGGCGTTAGATTCTTCCTGCGAATGTTAGTGGCTTTTTAATGAGCAGAGTGGGAGATCAACACAATCAACAAAAACGTGGAAATCTTTTATAAACTGATGTTAAATCGACAATACATATAATACCAACTGTTTTTAATGAATGCATTAATGTACAAATTCTGAGTTCTCATGAATCAGAACGAATATATAACCACTCGTGTTTTGTCAACTGGTCGATTATTTACTATATTCTCCTAAAAGTATAGTCACTCTGTTAGAAGTGACGATGGAATATTAGGCTTTTTTGTATCAAAGTTTAGGTCAAGGAAAAGCAGGGGATTTTCGTGGAAATATGCAATGTTTTAAAAAAACCACTGCGGGAATTGAAACAGTCTTTATTTTTGCTGCTAAAAATATGATAAACAAAGGGTATGTTCTTCAATTAATTTATTTAGCATAAAATATTGCAGAGAAGAATGTGGTTCATGATTATTATCAATCTCTATTCATTATTAACCAAAGATACCAGGAATTAAAAAAATAGCTAACGGGGTAAATCCTGCGAAATTAAAAATGCTTCCTCATAAATCATAAACAGAAATTCCTTTTTTATGCAGTGAAAGAATCGCATCCACATGCAACGCAAAAATATGCCATATAAGCGTATTATTCCTTACCAGAGATTATACGATACGTCTGTTTACGTTACATCCTAGGATCGTTATTTGGTTTTCCTTCCCCTTTACAAAAGGGCTGTATTTACAAAACGCGATAAATCTTCTTTGCGTGCAGGTCGCGATTAATGAAAGAACACGGACCAGGGTAGAAATGTCATGAAAACCAACACGTGCAAACAATTTTATGCTCTATTTATTATAGAAACCTTAGAAAGAGCGAGAAATCGTATGTTTTAAACAGGACATCTGAGTCTTATGCAGTTCGGAATTGACTGGAATGAAGGGAATTTCGAGTCTCGAAAGGAGAAGGAGTGAGAGGCTCTTATTGACTTTGAAGGCCAGTTAGAAGGAAGGATTGGAAGAGGAAGAGGGCAGCAATGGATCGAGAGAAGGATAGGAAAAAGTAGAAAGGGAAAGAAAACGGCAAGATTTCAAAAATGAGAAGAAAAGGAAGGATTGAGGGTGAAACGAGGAAGAGCTCTAGAGAAAGGGGAGTAGAGAGTGAGATAAAAAACCAGTTACGTTACTGGTTACGTTAATGTTCAAGCGAGGAAGATTGGTATTCACCGCAGTTTGTTTCACAGCAACAATGTTCTTGCTGCTGGAGTGTGGAGAGCTTGGAAATAGCTGGGCATTAAACTCGATATAATGTCACTGGACGCCTTATAGTTACATTTTTAGACATACGGCTTAAGTAGTGTTTATTGTTTATGATGAATTGCTATTATCTGACAAGTTTAAATCAAAATCCTTTAGGCAAGTATTGAGTAAAACGACATTTTGTGAAACTGATTACGTGATATGGCTCATCTCGACGAGGCTTCTATTCGGGGTGATGCTGCATGTATATATGCGGTTTAGTCAGAATCTGTCGACTCGTTTATCTCCTACAGCCACGAACAGACGAAAGACTGTAGACAGAAAGAGTTGCAAAATCCAATTTCTCGGACATTGGGTCACCTAAAACGTGCAAATTTATAAAAATTATGAAATTGAAAATTTTCACGATCACAATGCTTTCTCTATATATTTTGTATATGAAGAAATAAGATGGATGTATGAAAAGGAGAAGTAGAGAAGAAAATGGTATAGAAAGCAAAGAGTAGGGCAGCAGTTAAAGAATAAACAAGAGGATAAGGAAGAACCTAGCTTTTTAGAAAGAATAGAACAGAATTTATTGACACATTACATTTACATAGGTGCAGTACAAGTCCATCAGTAAATAGGTGTCTCGTCAAAAACATATATATAATAACTGTAATAGATGTCACACATGTATTATTATACAATAGGTATATTGAATAATTCTCCACATAAAGTGCAAGAGAGAAGGACAGAAGGTGAAAAAGAGATAAAAAGAAGTAGACAAGGAAGGAGTGAGAGGGGAGAGAAAGATAGTTAAAAGTGTGAAGCATTGTACGATTAAGGCAGGCTTAAAAGAGGGATGGATAAATTGAAATAAGAGGATGTGGAGAGGTGGGAAACTGAGGATTAGTTTAAAAGGGAATAGCGTTTGGGGAGAAGTTGTTCGGAGGCAGGAAGAGGGGGCGAGAGGGAATTTGGCAGGGAAGAGGTGGTGCGAAGGCAGGGAAGAGGAAATGCGAAGGCAGCGAAGATTAAGGGAAATGCAATTATTCCGATGTTAAAGGGTCGACCGAGTAAAATCCATTTCGCATCAGACCGTACAAGTCCTATAAAAGCACGCATTTCACTCCCCCCACACGCCTAACCTCCCAATTCCTCCCTTTCCTCTTCGTCGAATCCCTTTCCGAACTGTACCGATTGAATCCAGTCTCGCTCCATGGGGCTATTTCTCTCGCCATCCTCCTCCTCGATCATCCCAACGCCAACTCTTACCCACTAAGCCAATTTAAAAAAAGCTTGAATCTCCCTCGCACATTTGAATCCTTCAGAAACAACGCCAATTCATCCAGGAGATACAGGAGATTCGAGCCAGGCAGAATATAAATATCTATAAACAATTGTTGTTCGATAACAATATGACATCAAGGATATAAGTCAATGCTGAAGCTAATGATCGCTTTCGAAATGTAAGGTTGCGATGCCTAGATTTTACGTGTTTCACCAAGCTAACCGATTTTATGCCTGTTCATTCGTTTAAATAACCTTCCTCGCCGTTTTTCAAGTTCACAAGTGTGTTCTTTGCCCATACTATAACTAGGGCTGGTAGGATTCAATTTAAATCTGAAAACGTCAATAAATTAAAAATTTCTAAATCGACGAAAAGGAATAGTCGATAAGCGTCGATTTTCCAGCAAAATGGAAAAGTATACGTCTAAAAACCTATTTTATTCTGAATTATAATATTAAATCGTTTCTATTTACTGCTTTCGCAATATTATTTCCGACCTACGATTTCGTTCCTTTTCTGAGCTTGCATTAACAGTGGAACTGAAAAAAAGGTATTTCCTTACACCCAAATATGCGTCTTTTTTAAAAGCTCACGCTTCTATTCTGAACAACCAGGTAACTGCAAGGCCCTAGGGTAGTATAGTGTTTCTTAGCCCTTTTGAGGTTTTTGAGATTATATTTGCCGACATAATGTTTGGATGATCCACGAGCCTCTCTATACAGATATGGTCATGGATGTCCTGCTGAAAGTTCCTTGACTCCTGTTAAACGAGGTTCTGAAGAAAGGAATTTCGGTGGTCGTTTGAAGACAGCCCGTAACCGTTTTGCTACCCCTTCCACAGATCGACCCCGTGGTGTGTATTCCTGGAAAAATGTTTCTCGATTGCTTGCTAGGTTTTTTCCGATAGATGGACGTTGTTGTATGCACTTTCACCCCTTCTCCATATGCGCTGAACCCACTCTTTTGGCAGTCTTTCTCTAACAGTTATCCAGAAAAGATCGATCCACTCTCTTGCTTTTGGCTCCTTCATCCTTTGCCACAGGTTATGAAATTTCAATTTACATGTAATGGTTTAAAAAAGGTGCACATAAATTAGCAATCGTTACTTAAAACTGAAGAGGGATTAAGAATTAGTATTTATTTTCTATTTGTTGTAAAATATTTTGCCGATTGGAAAAATACATTTTAATTTGGATTTGAGGTAATATATATATATATATATATATATATATATATATATATATATATATATATATATATATATATATATGTATGTATATATATATATATATATATATATATATATATATATATATATATGTATATATATATGTATATATATATATAATATATAATGTTAAATAAAGCGAATATTTAGTTCAATGATGAAATATATCAAATGATACATAGTCAAGTATTAGATAGTACTTTTTGATGACTAAAATATTATTTCGATAGTTATATCATTAATATTTTTTTCCTTTATTAGTCCTTAATTAGCATCAACGAATGTCTAAAACTCCTTTAAGCTGAACTCGCAAATTCTTTTTATAAAGAATGTTTCTCGGCAAAAGCAACAGCATATTGTTCGGATTTTAAGAGGTAAAGCATAATTTACTGTCTAAATTCGCGAAATAATATATTTGTCAATGGCGCGATTAGCTTTTAACTGAAGTAGATACGTCATGGAGGATGGTGCATCATTAAGCTCGGGGAGGCTTGATGAGCAACGAAGAATACTAAGGGGAGCAGTGATGTTTGATACTATGTTGCAGAAGTACACGATTAAGCACGCATTTACATTGCGAGAGTATGTTTTACTTTGTCCACTTTTGAACCAGATTCATATACGAGTTCTTACTTTCTAAGTAACAACACTGCAAAAATTAGGTTCTCAATCGACGGCGACGCCCTTAAGATGGATATATTCTATATAACCAAAACTACAGGAAGTAACTAACTTTTACTACCCACAGTTTTACTCAATATATCATATGATTCGGCTTTTAATGCTTTTCATCATTTATTATTGGACAGAGAATACGAGATAAGGAATTATATGACCCAGGAGCAGTCCTTAATGGCGAAAGGCTAAGCTCTCTATAACACGAACTTTAAGTAATAATAAACATCTGAAATACTGAGAAATGGAAAAACGACTTTAAGTATTCGTACAGGATTGCTTTCAGGGAAGAAATATTTTCTCCAATATTTTACTCGAACACGCTTCATTGATGCAGGCTCATGCTTAAATTACCATGTAAAATGTGAATCTAAGCAAAATTAAATTAATTTATTTTCGAATAGTACAGTAATCCCTCTAACACGAACACTCGGTTTACACGAACAAATATTTTCCCCGGTCCTGAGTGCATGGATGAATGTATGTGAGTTGGTTGATTAACAGAAAATTAGCTTAAGGCGAACTTCGAACAAAATTCAAGAATCAAGAACTCGAGTTACCGTTTAAAACGAAGAATTGTTTTAGCCAAACGTATTTTAGAACCATAAGACTTTGTTTCTGGCGTGTAGATTGGCCGTTTGTGTAAAAATTTCAATATGCGGATATAGTGGGGTTCTAAGAAGAATGATTCTCTCAGTACAGATAGAAAGAAAATTGAAGCCATGAGTGAAGAAGAATATTAGAATTATCTAAGATTTTCACAAACACCCATAATAGATCACTCAGCAATAAAACAAGAAATACGAGATAAGTTTAAAGTACGCCTAGAAAAAATACTCAAAACCGAATTACATGGTAAAAGCATGATCAAAGCAATAAATACCTACGCAGTACCAATCCTCACATATTTCTTCGGTATAATAAAATGGACAAATACAGACCTGGACTCATTAAACACACTCATCAGAATAACATGTAATAAGTATCAAATTCATCACTATCATTCAGCCGTCGAAAGATTCTCCTTACCCAGAAAAGATGGAGGCAGAGGATGACATAAAATACCTACAGTATGAACAAATACAAACTCTCCGTCAGTACTTCTACTCTAGACAAATAGTCCACTACACAAAGCTATCGTTTCAATAGATAAATCCGCTACATTACTACAACTACAAAATGAAGAATATGACACAACCAATCATATAATAACATAAACCAAAAAAATTGACTCCTGGATAAACAAAACACTCCATGGCAAACATCCCTATAAACTCTCACAACCACACACAGACAAAGAAGCATCTAATAAATGGCTTGTAAATGGGAACCTGTTTGTTAAAATTGAAGGTTTCTACATAGCCGTTAAGGATCAAATCATAAAAACAAAGAACTAGATGAAATCTGTGATAAAAGATCCAACAATAAGTAAAGATAAATGCAGGAGAATGTTAATGTGTTTCATTGAGATTTTTTTGACACAACGAAATAATTTTATATAGCTATATCACTACGGCGTAACCGCAATAAATTTCGATAAATAACCACTTGTGTGTTATTAGACAAGTGAGTAATACCTGTCAAAATACAAACGTAGCATTTAATTAACGATATCGGCAATACTGTAATCAAATTCCGCAATTTATTGAAAAAGCTTCACATTTTTTATTTCAATCAATTATCTGTTGTTATCACCTTGGTAGGAAAATGTTTACTGAAAAGCGATTAAAGAAAAGCGGTATTCCATTTTTCACTGTAGTTATTTTTTAATAAATGGTTTCGATTGGTCATTAAAAATGGTATGTGAAAAGTCTGTTGCATGACCTTCGTTGAGCAAAAACACTCTAAATCCCTATATTTTCATTGATTCTATAATCCTTATATGCCACCGAAGAATATTAACCGCTAAGTTGAGAGTTTATGCCATTTCATCCATCCACTTCTCAGGGCTAACGTTTAAAAAGCTAAGGATATTTTTAAGAGGCTACGTGATTTCATAAACGCACGTACGAGCTCAACGCTTTTAAAACTGTCACTAAACATTTAGTTTATCCCAGGACGAATGACTTAATTTAGTTTTTTTCGAGGTAGAAATTACGGACCCGCTTCTCTCCTTCGCTCCTTTTATTCCCAATAGAGCCATCCACTTATAGCCTTTTAACCCACTTCAGCGGAAAATAAAACTTTTAAGCATAATCCCTTTCGGAATATACCCTTCTCTACCATATTTTTTCAACCTCTCCTCTCCTTTGCTACCCTCGTGTCTATCCCTTCCCACCCCAGAAAGCTCCCTCCTCTCTTTTAATCCCTTTCTGACCTTATCCCCCATCCCACCCCCCCCTTTTCGGATGCCTCGAACGTCGTAACTTGATTTGCTGCAATTTTCTCCCCCTCCCATTCGTATCTGCTTAACCCTCTCCTCCTTTGATCCCTGTTCCTTATTTTGGAAAAACTTAATCCTCCTCCGAACTCCAAACCCTTTCCCAAAACCTCAAATCTATTCTCTTCCTCATCTCCTTTTCTCCCTCCGTTGTTTCTCTCCAAAACTTTACTCCCTCGCATCATGCTAAATCCTTCCGCTTTTCTTTAATTTCTCCCTTCCTTGCTTAACCCTTAGTTCTCTTTTTCCTACTTCTACTCCCTCCCCCTCTTTCTCCCTATTATTCTCTCTTCCTTCCTTCTTCTTCTCATCCACCTTAAGATGCTTCCGTTTGACTGTGAAAACATCCTTTATTGGCTTACCCATTTTGGTTCAACTTTGTTGTTAGGGTACCAAGCCTCCGGTTTTATCCTTCTCCTTGAAATGGGGGTTATTTTCGGATAAAAAATGTCGGATCGAGTCAGCGTTTCTCTTACCTGGTTTGATATTTAGCAGACTCATTCCGGAGAAACCCCCTTGAACTGATTAAAAGATGAAATAATCCCCAAAATTGGGACGGACAGAGTATGATATTGTTTAAATTGTTCGAATTTTTTTATTTAAATCGATATTGATTGACAAATTCATTCCAGGCAAAGAAACATCCTTCATCTCTCTGGAGAGATGAGAGTTTAATATTTGTTGTCGTAAAAAATGAGTTGATGTGCTGCTATATATAGATGTGTTCACACACACACACACACAAACACATATGCTTACGGAAGAGGAAAGGTAAATGGGATAAATGGATGGAAACAAGTTGTTGGGATAAGGAAGCCCAGTGAGCAGTCACCAATAAGATTTCTTTAAGTTATCGAGCTTCTGGTGTGTGTGTGTGTGTGTGTGTATATAACATCATCATCCTAGGTAGTCTGTCCGTAGACAGGTCCGTGATTATTCTTGGTTAAACCTGGTTCTCCATATACTCCTATTTTCCGCTGTCCTCTTTATATCTTGATAACTCCCTTTCCCTTTCAAATCGTCTATCAGCTGAAACCTTTTCCTACCTCTTTCCCTTTTCCCATCTAGTTTTCCTTCTAACACGTCTATAATCATATTCTCTCTCCTCAGGTAATGTCCAACCCAGTTAGCCTTCCTCATTCTAATAGCCTGTATAATCATTCGCTTCTCTCCTATTCTTCGTAGCACTTCATCGTTTTTCATCCTATCTGTCCATTTTATCTTCAGCATTCTCCTCTCCAAGTCCACATTTCAAAGCCTTCCAAGTATTTGATGTCATTTTTCCTTAGCGTCCATGTTTCTGCCCCATACAATGCTATACTCCATACGTAGCATTTTATCAACTTCTTGCGGATATCTTCCCTTATATTCCCTGTAAGTAGTTGTTTCTTTCTCCTGAAAGCCGCTTTTGCTTTTCCTATTCTAGTTTTGATCTCATCCGTACATTTTGCCTCTCGTGTTATGATACTTCCAAGGTATTTATATTCTGAAACTTGTTCTAATGGCTTTCCCCAATAGTTATGTTCAGGTTCTCTTCTTTACCCGATATTCGAATGACCTTGGATTTTTCTGTATTTATTTCCATACCGTATTTTCTACCTGTTATCACTAGTCTATTTATCATTTTTTGTAGCTCCTCTTCCTTTCTTGCTAGAAGTACTTGATCATCTGCGTATTTTACTGTTCTTATAATCCTTCCTCCAATTTTGAAATCCCCTGTGCCTTCTAAAGCTTCTTGCATTAGACTTTCTCCATATATATTGAATAGGGCTGGCGATAGGCAGCAGCCTTGTCTTACTCCTCTACCGATATTTATTCCGCAGGTGTCCACATTCTCAAACCTGACCTTTACAACTTGATTTACATATAGATTCCTAATCAGTCTCCTGTCTTTCCAGTCTACACCTATATTCTTTAATATCTTCATCAACTTTACCCAATTTACTCTATCAAAGGCCTTCTGCCAGTCTACGAAACATGTGCAGATATCTTGACTGTATTCTATTGCCCTTTCTGATATGATTCTAACTACTCCTATAGCATCCCTAGTTCCTCGTCCTTTTCCGAAACCGAATTGATCTTCCCCTATTATTTCTTCTGCCTTTTTCTCCAGCCTTTTATTAAGAATCCTCGTGATGATCTTCGATGTGTGTGACAGAAGGCTTATAGTTCTGTAGTCTTTACACTGCATTGCCTTTGGCTTCTTCTTTAGAGGGATCATTGTTACTTCTAGGAAATCCTGAGGCCACTCTCCCGTGTCGTAAATCTTATTAATTAATTTCGTGATCGCTTTTAGTCCTTCTGATCCTATGACTTTAAGTATCTCAGCCGGTATTCCATCGCTGCCCGTGGCTTTCCCCTTCTTTAGTTCCACTATCGCCTTTTCTATTTCGCTCTCCATAATACTTGGTCCTAAGTTGTCTTCTTCAATGTTTTCCTCATTTTCCAGTTCTATTTTTGCCTGCCTGTTGGCTGTATAATTCCTTAATGTATTCTTCCAATACCTGTGCTACATCCTTTGTTTCTGAGACTATCTTCCCATCCGTATTCATAATTCCTTTACCACAAATTCCATTAGACTTCTTATCTTCTAATTCCAGTGTCCTAGCGTACATCATATCGTACCGTCCTAACTTCTCCATTTGTTCTATTTCATCACATTTTCCTTTTATCCAATTTTCTCTAGCTTTATCTGTTATCCTTCTCAACTCATTGTTTATACGCCTATAGTTGGCTCTACCTTCTTCACTGTTAACGTTTTTCCATTTTCGTCTCTCATCCATTTTTTCCAGCATTTCCTTAGAGATCCATGGTTTTCTGATTTTCTTCTCTTGTTTTCCAATCTCTTTATCCAAGGTAGTCTTGATACTGGTTTTAATTTCATCCCATTCTATATCAACGGTCTTCGGTTTGTTTTCCAACTTTCTTAAGTTATCTTCCAACTTCATGCTGACTACATCCTGCCTTTCTTTTAGTTTTTCTAGGTCCCAGGTCTGTCTTTCTCTTCTCGTTTTTCTTATTTGTTTGAGCTTTGTACTCACGTCAAGTATTAGAAGGCTGTGATCTGAATCAATGTCTGCTCCTTGCAATGCATTGGCGTTCTTTATGCTGTTCCTGAATGTTTGTTTTACAAGGATGTAATCTATTTGGCATCTCATTCTATCTCCTGGGCTTTTCCATGTGTATAACCTTCGTTTATGGTTTTTGAACCATGTATTAGTCACTACAAGGTCATTATTGACGCAGAGTTCTACGAGTTTCTCCCCTCCTCGATTTCTCTTCCCAAGTCCGTATTGCCCGACAACATTTTCTTCCAGTCCTTCTCCGACTATGCTGTTCCAATCTCCCATTATTATGCAGTTTACCTTTCCTCTTCCGTCTTCTTCGTAAATTTCATTAATTTGCTCATAGATCTCATCTATTTCTTCATCGTCATGAGCTGATGTTGGCATATATACCTGGATTATCAGCATGTCCACTGGGACTACTTTTAGCTTTATTGCCATCAGTCTATCGTTCGTTGCTATTATCTTTGTCACGCTTTTCATCATATCTTTCCTAAGTACCAGAGCTACTCCCCTTTCCCCACTATTTCCTCCCGAATAAACTACCGTGAACTCTTCCGAGTCAAACTGTCCTTCTCCTTCCCATCTAGTTTCGCTTAGCCCTATAATGTCAACTCTATTTCTTCTCATTTCTTCTTTCAAGTTCTCTAGCTTTTCTGCCTTTCTCATAGTTCTTACGTTCCAAGTCCCTTATTCGTAAATTACTTTCGACAAATGTTTTCCGCAAGGCAGTCCCCGCCCGGAGATCCGATTGGGGGACTATTTTACCTCCGGATTGTTTTACCTCGAGAGAACTGTATATATATATATATATATATATATATATATATATATATATATATATATATATATATATATATACGAAATGCAATCAAAAAGTTTCCGGACGGTCGTAATAAAAAAAAATTGGTTTACCGCAGGTCCTATTGAATGTTGACCCCTTCAAAGTGGTCTCCTTGGGCAACGATACAGCGATTTCATCGCCTTTTCAATTTCGCGAAGCAGTCCTGGAACTCCTTTTTGGGGATGTTGTCGAGCATGTACTGCGACTCGGGCTGAATCTCCCCCACATCATCAAATCGGCGTCCTTAGAGAACTTTTTTCAACTTTGGGAAGAAAAAAAAATCGCACGGAGCAAGGTCAGGATAGTACGGAGGATGGGAAACAGCTGTCATGTTGTTTTTAACCAGGAACTGTTGAACAGACAGTGCGGTGTGGGCTGGTGCGTTGTCGTGGTGGAGCAGCCAGTCCTGCGATGCCCACTTGTTTGGAAGTTTCCGGATGCTGCTTTCCCTCATTCGTCTCAGAACTTCAGTGCAATAATGTTGGTTGACTTTCTGGCCTTGTGGAACGAATTCCCTGTGCACAATCCCTTCCATGTCAATAACCACAATGAGCATGCTCTTCATATTTTCGTGCTTTCGTGCTTTCTTGGGTCTTGGGGAGTTTACACTTTTCCACTGTGATGATTGTTGTTTCGTTCCGGGATCATAGCCATAAGCCTAACTTTCATTACCTGTAATGATCTTAGAAAGAAAGTTTGGGTCGTTTCCAAGGCTTTTTTGAAGGTCCCGACAAACGTTCACGCGATGGTTTTTTTGGTTTTGTGTCAACAGCCGAAGGACGAATTTTGCCGCAATGCACCTCATGTGCAAAACGTCAGTGAGAATGCTTTGAACAGACTCGTAGGAGATACCAAGACTATTAGAAATGTCGATAATGCTTTGCCGGCTATCCTTGTGGATGGCTTCGCTCACTTTTTTGATTTTTTCATCATTTATGCTTGTTGAAGGACGACCGGAACGCTCCAAGTCCTCAACTGATGTTTGTCCGATTTTGAAACGTGAATACCACTCGTATGTTTGGGTTCTACCCCTGGCTTCCTCACCAAATTCTTGATTAAGCATTGCAAGGGCCTCAGATGCTGATTTCCCAAGTTTGTAACAAAATTTCACACAAACACGTTCTTTAAAGGAAGTCATTTTTACGTGCTGAGAAAGTAGCCGAAACACTAAGACACTAACGGAAATAAAGACACGTAAAAATAAAACACAGCTTGTTAATACCTTCAAACTTGGGAGACAACTTCACAATGAAGTATACTACGCATCCTAAGTTGCGCAGAGTGGCGCGCCATGCGGCCAGTCCTGCAACTTTTTGATTGCACCTCGTGTGTGTGTGTGTGTGTATGTATATATATATATATATATATATATATATATATATATATATATATATATATATATATATATATATATAACGATACGGAAAAAGAAATAATATGATAAAATAAATGCAACGAGAGGTTGAGAGGGATAGGAAGGAGCCAGTGAACACTTACCATACGGTGGTGGACGTCCACAGCGATAGAGGAAGGCTTGTAATTTGGAGCTTTCGGGCAACACACGCCCTTCTTCTCTCGCTGAAGAAGGGCGTGTGTTGCCCGAAAGCTCCAAATTACAAGCCTTCCTCTATCGCTGTGGACGTCCATCACCGTATGGTAAGTGTTCACTGGCTCCTTCCTATCCCTCTCAACCTCTCGTTGCATTTTATATATATATATATATTACGCGCAAATCTAGATTTGTTCAAATGGAACGGGTAAATCCTGAAGAAGGTTTTAATTTCGGGATTTGCCACACCCACAAGTGTTTGGGCAGATCTAGATGTGCCCAGGCAAATCTAATGTAATGGTCAAATCACGAAGTAGATGTCAGATTCGGAGTTTGCCCGGGCATATAGCTAAACGCCGACAGGTGTTTGGGCAGATCTAGGTGATCTCAAAGTCTATAGTAAACAATTCGGCGCAACCGTTTCGGCTCGGGACGATTCGGCGCCGGGACGATTTGGAGACGGGAGAGTCCGGCGACAGCAGATTTACCCTCGGCACAGTACCAGCATGATTTTACGGGAATGGTTTGATATTGAAAAGATGTTACAACTATTAAGTGAATTTGGCTAAGTTGACCAACTACTGAGACGGTAATATTTCGATAAAATGGCAATATTTTAAAAACAACTTTTAAATTTAAATGCATGAAAAAGTTAAACATAATGGTTCTTCCCTAACTACTTAACCCAACCCGGGGGAGGAAAATGTAACGAACCAAACCCCCAAACACTTAACCTAACTTTAACAAATCAAACCCTCAACCATATAACCCAGCTCGAGGGAGGAAAATGGAACGAATCAAACCCCCAACCACTTAATCCAACTCGGGAGAGGAAAATGGAACAAACCAAATCACCAATCACTTAACCCAACCCGTGGGAGGAAAATGGAACGAAACAACCCCCAACCACGTAACCAAATCCGGGGTAGGAAAACGGAACGAACTAACCCCCAAACACATAACCCAATCCGAGGAAGAAATATAACAAACCAAGCCCCTGACCACTTTACCTAACCTGAGGCGCCGAATCGCTCCTGCGACGAATTGTCCCGTCGCCGAATTGTCCCAACGCCGAAACGGTTGCGCCGAATTGTCCCATTCCGGTTGATTCTGGGTTGGGTTTGGTTTGGTTGGGTTGGTAACTCAATCATTGTTTTGATTCGTAATTGGTAGATAGTTTTATCTTTAAATGACTTAATACGAACTGAAGATGGTGAGAACTGCTGCGTAATTCATTATAATTAACAAAATCGGTAATTATACGTTCCAAAGAAGATGTTCGAGATTTGGTGACATTGCAAATTGCCAGGGCAAATCCCGAAAAAGTGCATTTCCTAAAAATATTTCGGGATTTTCCCAAAATACCTGGACACACACACACACACAATAATTTATATTTTACTGTCCATTTTCTGGTTTGATTTACTAGCTATTTTTAGCTCTATAAATCAATAAAGAGTTTCTCACTCTGGAAATTATTAATCATCTGACAATAAAGAGCAGTTTGTTCATTTTTATGCCATCAAGTTATTGCGTACGTGGCACAGTGTAACCTAAAATAATAATATAGCATTACCAGGAAACATATATATGCTAAAATCCACAACTATTATATGTGAAAGGGGCTAACGACCATAAACCTAATATTTGGTATTCTTATTATACTATCATTACAACTTCACGCGAGTATAAAGTAAAATAAGATTTACTTAAATCTCTATTACTGAGAATGTGCTTCGATTACTGAATAAAATCTATGTATTTCGTCTTATCTTTCCATTTAATGTGTATCAAATCCATAACTCCATCTGACATCTATTATTCTGATATCTGGCATTCAAGGCGGATAATCGAAAATGACAATCCATTCAAATAAATAGAAGGGTTTTATGTCCTGTTTTAGGTCAAGAAAACGCATTTCACGAGTAGTTAGCAAGGAATGAAAATGTTCGCCATCAAATCTACTACAAAAATTTCAACGGTTTTTTTCTGTATTCTAGAGGCATAACTACTAATAACATCATGATTATTTATTAATCTCTTACATATCCTTAACCTAATTCGATTGTTTCCATCTTTCAAGTTAGATAACAAAATTCTACGTGGATTCCGGTAACAACATATCGCATTCAGCACATTTTTCATTCTGTTAGTAAACAAGAACAATAGTTTCATCGATCGGTAAGTAGTTGTAGCAAATACCTACATTCCCCTATAGGCTTAAATCACAGACATCACTTTTTCGAGCAATACTCTCATACTAGCAACTTTTCAATACCGTTGATTTAGTTTATTCTCTCCCTTTAGGTCGCTTCTTTATCTTATTTTAACCTCTCAAACTCTCATTTGCTCTTCGATTCACTGATTCACAGTGAAAAATGGATCCTGAGAGTTGGAAGGATTAAACGAAGAAACGATGAAACGTAGGAGTGACTGAAGCAAAAGAAAAACAAAGGATTGGAGGAATAAGAGAAGGAAATGAGCGAGGTAACGAAAAGAACGGGAGAATGAAAGGAACGGGGAAAAAAGGAACGAGGAAACAGGAGAACGGTGGAAAGTAGGGAGACGTGGGAATAGAAGCAAAACTCTAGGATGGGAAAAAGGGTGCAGAGGACAGTTATGCAACTAGGGGTAGAGAGAAGGAGGATGAGTAAGAAAGAAGATATTTCGGACGAAGGGTGAGGAGGACGAGAAGGGATGGAAGAAGATTGGAGGGACAGACAAATTGGAGGGCATATTTGGCCATTACCTCCACTTCTCTCTCGCTTCTCTTCTTTTATACCAAGTGAACCCTCCTGCCAGCAGACTCGCCCAATCAACTCCTCCCAGTGACAGGCGATCGAATAAAAGTCAACTCAAAGTTATAAAAATAGTGTCAGATCGAACGCTAATTCCTTTTAAAGCACGGCTCATTTAATATCATAAATCACCAAGGCAGCGGAACAAATCCACATCATTCTAAGAATAACCTTCAAGAGAGAATCACGGAGCTCACTCTATGGTTGAAATCAAATTATAAACTATGTTTATCCAATAGCCATAAAAAGACTGGAGAAACCTGATGTACATACATTTCGGTTACAAGGAAGCCGTCATCAGTGGTGATTCCCAAAATTTAAATGACCATTAGAGAAACAATTTTTTGGTATGAATAATGTTTACAAAAGGAAGAGGTGTCACGTTTATAAAATTAACATGCATGTTAAAACGTGCTTGTAATGTACATTAATTTTGCATTTATGTTGGAGAGATAATTCAATTTTGCTTTCCTACCTATTCTCCCAGCATGATATAAATGTGGAGAACTGAACCTTAAATCATCTACATCAGAATGATAAAGAAACGCATTGAACAGTAGGTACTATCCCCGTCGGAACAAAGTGAACCGAATCTTCAACATACTACTTTTTAATTATAAAACTGTAATAAAATAATCCAAAAAACAAACATGACAAAAACAGAAGCCGTTCTCAATGCTCGAAATAAATAAAAAAGGAGTAATTAATCCCCGCCCTTCACTCTGGCTCGGAAGTAGTCAGAGGAGAAGGAAACAACAAAAAAGTTATACGTTTTAGGAGTGTTATTTGACAAAGACTGGCATCAAGAAATCCGTAGCAACAGAAAATAAAAGCAGCATAGAGAAATAAAAAAGCGATGGATCTGTTTTTGAGAGAGGGGAAAAACATTTTTGCAGTTGAAGCATTCGGAGGGAGAGAAGGTAAAACGAAAGAATTCAGATAGGGAGGGAGTGAAGTGGGCAGGAAAAAGATAAAAATTTTATATATATATATATATATATATATATATATATATATACACGCTCTCACTTGGATATGGAAGTAGGACCAATAGGCGCTGAGAAGGGAAGTCCCTTCACAGAGGAAAATAAAACGGCTAAATAAAAGAGGAAAACGAGAGGAAAAGAATCAGGTGATGGAGAGAGGAGGAAGGGAGGGAGGTGGGAGAGTGCGGAGGAGGAGGACGCATTTATGGAGGGAGAGAGTTAGAGCGAAAAGAGATGGGCTTTACACACGAAGCGACCCTGTTACAAAGGAGTGTCAGCGAGAGCTACCTGTGACAGGCCAACAATGCAGGGTTCTCCCACCCCCCTTTTTCTCTCCTCTCCCTCATCACTCCATTACCCCTCTCCGCCCACTATATCTCCCTCTCATCTCACTCATCCTTACGTACCGTTTTCCCCGCACCTTAAAAACCTTTATTCGAGTCTCATCTCCCCCTCCACCTCTTTCTCCCTTTTCCCCTTACAACCCTCCTACTCCTACCAATACGAAGCCTCATCCTCCTACTCTACCTACAGTCTCATCTTCCTTTTTTCTCTCTATCTCTCTCCCTTTTCCAGTACACCTCCCATCCAAATCTCCCCCTCCTGCTTCCCCCGGTGGCACCCAAAGGGAACAACCCCACTCCATCCGCAAACTCCCTTTCTTCTCTTTCCCCCCACATCCTTTTCCCCTCTCCTTTCTAACCTCTCTCTCTCTCTCTTTCTCCCTCCCCACCCGAAACGTATTACCAAGATTGGGCGGAAGTCCTGAAACAATACACCGGATCCTGGACGAATGGGTGTTGCGGAGAGCGGGGGGAGGGGTAAAGGGTCGGAATAGAAGGGGGGATGGGCGGCGGAATTGCTGCATCAGAGGAGAGAGGAGGAAAAGGGGAGGGTGGGTGGGGGGCGAGAAGAAATGCTGGGGAGATTGAAAGGTTTTTCGGAGAGGAGGGAGATGAAGAAGAGTGGAGGGGGTGGGCGGCGGCAGTGTTTAAGGGGCGGTGAAGTATCCGGAAATTTCTTGATGGGGCATTATTTTGGGCACGTATGACAGGTGTACGCTCTTGAGAAGGTGAGAAATCGTGCTCTATGCGTGTCGGTGAGCGTAAGTGGGACATGGAAGGGTTTAATGAAAGTGAAGTGCCTCTTCTGAGGATAGGAAAGATGTTAGCGTGAATATGATAACATGCGGAAAACATTCTTTGGATGAGCGAGTTTCATGGATGGAAAGTTCGATATTCAATTAGCCGGTAGGTGAACTAATTATCGGACCTTACCGTTCTTTACTAAACTATGACAAGAATCTTTCACCAATTTCAGAATTTTAAGACTAAAGGCGATCTTGAAATTAGATGTTAAAATCTCTGAGCATTTTTTTATAAATTTTAATATTTTGGTAAACAGTCCTATTTCCACAGACGCTTACTTTCGCGCAAATGCTGCTTTCCTACTACGGGTCTCTATTTGTTAATATTTATACATATAGTGAATCTTAAGGTATAACATCATGCTAAATAAATAAACAGCAAGCATTTACTTTGGAAAAGGATAATTATTGCCTAAATCTTAATCAGTTGATTTATTTTGGCAATACATTCTTCACAATGCTAACATACAAAATATTATATGCAATTACATCGGTCCGTTTCCATAGCGATTATTTTAAAGATTTATGACAATTTCGAAGTTAATACACAGAACAGGATCATAGATACTGACCTAAAACAAGAAAAAAAATATATACGGTTTTGAAAACCTATATGAATCTTTCCGGTGACTTTTAATAACAACCATAATTACTGATTTATCTCACTAATAACTTATTCTCATTAATGGGAAATAAAATATAACAAAAATTAGGCAAGTATTCGGGTATTAAAGCGTGATTTTGTATATACACATAAGAAATACTATGTAAAAGTGCAGGATTAAATGGAGAGCGGTAATTGTAGTCGGATTAAAAATGGAAATATATATTTTAGAGTCTTGGAATTAAATATAATGGAGATAACAAAGAATTCCAATTCACGGTTTGGCATCTGTCGATTTCGAATTCTTTACTGTTGATTCAGCGTTTGCTATCCATAGCTGCATTGGATTAAATAACTGTTAGATGAGTGCAGCATATAGTAGTGTTTAATTTAGAGTTTCCGATTAATTGTTAAGCACCAAGCTAAAAAGATTTTTGATATAATTTTGCAAATATGGCAGTACTAGTGATTCCACAGCAATTAGTCGCCGATTCAACTTCCTTCCAACATTTCAACAGCATATGTCAACGCCATATTTCACAGGCGAATGAACTTTCATGAGAGAAACATATTCAGTTGCTAATGAAACACAAATAAATAATAACGTAGGAGACGGCGGCTTAAAGTTAATGGGGAAAACGCCAGTTATGAGACTGTATTTCGTTTAATAGAAAATAAATATGGAAACAATTAATTCCTCAACTTAATTTACGGTAACTTACGCAACGTCTGACAAAATATTCTGCTATTGTTTTGAATTTTTGTCAATGATATCCTAAAATAATTAAGACATGGATTTGGAAACCATATTTTAAAGATTTAACTGAAAAAACATACATCAGCTTACTAATGTGAATTTTTGTTGGGAAAACATCCGTAATTTCCATATCCAACAATGCGTCGACAAAGCCAGGACCGAAAAAATGGCGTAGCAATCCACGAATCTTTTTTTCCATGCAGAACAAACTTCTTGGAATTTTTTGAACGTTCTGTGACCGAGCTGAGCGTTCATTCAAAAATTCCATAAATCATCATTTTTCTCTCACCACTCGAGGTATCATTTAATTTTTTTATTCCTCTCTCTCAGCAAAACAACATCGCATCGCTGTTCCTTAAATCGGGAGAGAAAAAACAAACCGACTTTTTCGGTTTATTTCTTTTCTCCCTCTACTTTTTCCTCGTCCCAAACGAGACGGTTGGCGCCAAAGTTTACCTCTCTCGTTGTAAATCGCAGCAACAACACAAAACTCATAGAGACAATCTTATCCCCCTCAGATGAATAAATAAAACAAAAGGTTTCGAGGCTGAGAGAGAGGGAGAAAAACAAAGGGAAAACGAAAAACAACTCCTTAACACCGCAGGGAAGAGTGAGGGAAGTAGGGGTACGGAGGGAGAAAGAAATTCTCCGAGGAATAAGAAACACTCTTCTCAAGTTGGGAGAGAATAGTTTGAGCAGGAGAGGGAGTAAGAGATAGGAAGGGAGGTAAGGAGTTCGTCTTCTCTCTCTCTCTTAAGTCTCATTTCCACGCCGCACCCAAGGCGTGGCGCAAGACGTTAGCGGGCCTCTTTTTCCTCTCGCCTGTGAAACCAAAAGAAGGCTCCTTTTCCAAGAATTCCTCGAGGCGAGGAATCAGAGCAAAGTTGCTACCCCTCACTCCTTCCTTCCCTCCTTTCTCCCTCTTCTTCCCCCCTACCAATCCCCTGCTCGCTAAATTTCTTCTCCCTTACCCTCGTACATCCCGCATGCCCTTTTATTCAAAGAAAAAAATAACTCGCATCTCTCCCTTCAATCGCTTTTTCTTCGCGCCCTAACTCCTAAACTCTCTTCTCCTCGGATTTCCTTAAACCCACCCTTCTCTTTCCGACTCTGAAGTTCTTCCTTCCCATTGCTTGCATCCTTATCTTTGCTTACCGTAGTTACTCTCCCCGCTTCACCTATTAAGATAACATATTGAAAAGATTTCGGTCCTAAAGAGCGGTTAAGTTTCCGCAAACTATCATTAAAATATTTAATTTTCTTGGGCTCAAACATAATTCAAATTTGTGCTCGCATGCACACATTATACATACAAATACATTTATATAATTATTAACACCGTTGATAATTTATACTTTACTAGATCCATATATCATTCATTTTATTAACAGTTTTTTACATGAACATCACAATTATTTGACTACAAATTTCGTATTATGATTGACATAAAGGGTCTCTAGGATTTCAGCTTCCCTCTACGTGCACCAAAGTTAATGAAAGTTTAATTAAAATTTCAAATATAAACATTGCGAACCTGTAACCGTATCCTTCCCACGTTATAATTGGAAAAGTAAAACGCCAAATTCTAACTTACGAACTTAATTTTTTGATGCGCCACTACTCTTCGTCACTTCTTAGTTTCTTAAATTCAACTATAGGACTATTATTTTTGTGAGAACCCACAATTCTACAAGTTTGTGAAGTTTATTTTTGTTGAATTATTACAAAAAATTCCTATTAATTTTTCAAAATTGATTTCTACCATTTTAGACTCAAAACATTATGACGTAACATGAGAAAACTGCCTGTAATGCAGTGGTTGGGATGTTGCCAATGAACAGTAATTTTTAATTCGTCCAAAGCATATGGATTATTGTTTTCCGCATTATCCTTCACAGAGCCCATAAGAAGTCCAACAAATGCTACAAATCCACTCATAATTATCTATTCATGCTTCAAAATCGAGTTAAAGGGGACAACTAACGGACTCGTTGCTTTTTGGACATGTTAGACTTTGGATATGCAGCAAAAATAAGAGGTAAAAATTGTTTCAATTGTATAAGTATGGGACCAAGGTGTCACTTCTTCATAGAATTAAATCCAAATTATTTCTAGAGTTAAAAATGTTTACTTCTTGTTGAAGCAATCTAGCTGTATATGTGAAAACCTACTGAAAGGTTAATAAAAATAATTATGCAATGAACAAAGGTTTCATTTTTTACGTGCGACGTTTATCACATTCTTGCCCATTAGAATCAATCTTTTATTTCTAGGATTGCTCTTATTCTTTGTGTAATTGTCGCGTTTTATCGTTTTCTAATTCCAGAACATTCTAAATTAATAAATAGCAAGAGAAGAACCACACTATAATAGGATGGCAGGAAAAATAGTGAACCATCTAGATTTTCCGTGGCGGCGAGTGAAAAACATTTGAAGTACGCGAGGCGCTCAACGCTATTTCACTCCACAAGAGTTTAAAAACCACGATCTGAAACTTTTGCCTCTTACTAAGTTTCCCTACCGAATGTTCAAAAAGTAAAGAACGTAGAAGAAATTGGGAGCCCTAGCAACAGGCGCGTTGCACCATGCAGCACGCGAAACTGCCTGAAAAGACTACGTTATAACGCCTCCTTCCTGAATTTTCTCGGTTTATTTTTTCTCCGTTCTTTTGTTTTCGAAGGCCTTCGGCCGTTTGATGGCGGAGGAGGATTGAGGAGAATAGTGGAGGGAGAAAGAGTGAGAGAGAAATAGAGGGTGGTTGTGGGAAAGGGGCCTCTTTTCACCAGTGTAAGAACCTCGTGCATTGTTGCCAAGTCTCTCCATCTTTTTTCCTTACCACCACATCCCGACCACCATTGCTACAAGGAAGAAAAAGCGTTGATTTTGTTCGCTTAGTTTAGAGCTCAAACCGCATCAATTCATCTCCCTTCCCCCTTCTCCAGTGTTCTTCTCTCTCTCTCTCTCTCTCTCTCTCTCTCTCTCTCTCTCTCTCTCTCTCTCTCTCTCTCTTCCCGCCCCATTCCTCCCCTACCCCATTTCTCCCATTCTCTCTATTTCGCTCTTTAGAAGAATGGAGAAGTAGAAAGGAAAGCTTCTCGATCTAAACTTAATCAGACCGCGCTCGAGAGAATCTGATTTCGTGAGAAGTTCGTTTTGGAAGTTTTTAATGGCGTTTGAATAAAAAAACTCGTGCTCTTGGGAAGTTCGCGCGTTAAATCGATATAATTAAGCAAAGGTTTTATTTTTATCGTCTCTCTCTCCTTTTTTATGCCATTAAGACAGAATGGTAGGAGGGATTTTTTAACATCCAGGACAAATATAAGGTCTGCTTGTTAGAAATGTGGTTTTGACATAAATGAAATCTAAGAAGTAATATGTTTGCTATAAAACTTAAACCAAGTAGTATTTTGCGGAAGAGGGTCATAATTCATCACCGCCATCATGTGAAAGACATGTTTATTTAATTTTGAAAGTAATTCTATAACGTAGTGTTGTTCTAAATGAAGATCCAACGAAAATAATTAAATAGACATTAAAATTTGAACATTTGATTTTAAGATTAAGAAGATATGAAATTTGGAAATTAAAAAGCACCATAACTTATTAAATAGAGATTACAAAACTAAATATTTATTTATTTTTAAACCATAGTTTTCATTTCTAAACGGTGATCAAACCATAATTTCTAGGCTATCCTTCAACGTTTTATTTTCATATAAATAAAAGAGCTACATTATTTACATTACAAATTTAAATAACCAGAGAAAATTATATTTAATGGAAAGCGTCAACTAATAATTTAAATAATTGGTTAATCATAATTCTGATTAAATATGATATTCAATAGGTTATACTTCGAGGCTCCTACCAAAAGAGAATTAAAGACGAAAAATATTTTTGATGAGACGTAATATATAAGCATGAAATTCTATATCATTGAATCTTGAAGCACTAATGCATTCGCTCACGCTTTTCAAAAACCTTCAACAGTTGAAGAGGAAGGCTATTGAATATGACTTCATTTTCATAAATAAAATTCAACATATTTTTAAAAAATGCGCCATCTATCTTTTCTGCGAAACGAACGCTCACAACCAAGCAAATAAATTCCTAAAAATTTGATTTATTTAATAGGAAATGTTCTAATCTACAAATATAGTACCATGTGCGAAAGAGAATAAAACCCTTACTGGTACAAAAGAAAAGAGAAGCACTTTTACAATATTGCTTTAGGATTCCGCTGTGCAGCCAATCTAATTAGAGTACCCCAATATCTATCTCCTACCATTTATTGTAGCGATTCCAATGTTCATTTTGTTTTTGTTTTTGAAGAAAGAGGGAGTTAGTGAGGGCCAAAAGTGGGGGAGGAAGAGAGAAGGGAATAAAAGGAAAGAGCAAGGAAGAGAAAACGGCAGTGGTGGTAGTCCACCCAAGTAAACGGCGAGTGTGAGATGGGAATCCATCCCTGAGGAAAGCGTGTTCGCTACTATATATATATATATATATATACACACATACACGAATAGTGGGTTAGTGGGTGCTTGCAAACTGCAAGCGCTTAAAAAATCACCATACACCATGATCTAAACTCTCAAATAAACCAACGCGATCTCCAGGACAACAACACTTCAGTCACGTGGAGCTTATATGTATTAAATAATAAATTCCATGAGTAATAGCAGTATATTTATAATTTCCCCTGAAATTAGGTAACAATCTGTAATTTACAAATTCTCTGGCAATCGGCTCGTGTCCTAGTTTTCGTATTTCAAGTTTCGTGACTCAGATCGACCTGCATGACCAATAAGAATAATCATCATTAGGACAATACCCTATACACTAAAATGATAGGAAAATTAGGATATTTTGTATTAAGGTTATTGCATCATCATCCGTGCCTTTAGCACGTATTTGGATTTAAAAATTGCAAAATAGGTATGAATACATTCTATTTAACAATTGAAAAGAGTTAAAATTTCTCGAAAAATTATGAAACACAACATTAAAATACTTTTCAAGTTTTACTTTCACAACTATCAGGTCTGCTTCTCCTATTTTGATCCCTTATAGCTCTGGAGAAAAACAAACCTATTCGCTCTTTCCTACAGTCGATAACCCTAATTTAATCGTCATGTTTGTGATTTCATTAGTACGTAAGAATTGCAATTATCTATGATACCCTCAATCACAGTGCGTGATACAATTAGTGTTTTGGATAGAGTAAAATCTTTAACGGAAGAAAATATTGATATATGATGTTTTCATAATATGCATGATATTGAAAATTACAATAAGTTAACTTATATGCTTATGGGAATAAACTTGATGTTAATTCGATTAAAGAAAAATGAAAAAAATCTATTTCCGCAACTCGAATTTTCTATAACTCGAATAATTTTTGCTTTCCTTTGAGATTCGAGTTATAGAAATTCCACTGTATATATACAAATATTTAAAAATATATTTCCATACCTTAAATTTTCTATTACTTGAATAATTATTACTTTTCCTTGAGATTATTAGTTATGAAAGTTCAACTATAATTTTTTATGACGGCATTCATTTCCATTTAAAACATTAAATTATCGCAATCGTAATGTATAATATCAGATCCCTTTAAAAGCATTGAGGTCGTTGCCATAGTATTTAAAGATTTTCATTGTTGAAAACAGAAAAAAATTCACACGTTTTCCGATTAAAACCAGATATTTACAATAATTCGGTACGTATTGGAATTATAATTTCAAAAATTAAGAACTCCGTTTTTTTTGCATAGATAAACACTTTTTGCGAATTCGTATCCCAATTTTAAGTAATTTAAAAATGCATATTTAGAAAGACACACTGAATCCCATGCTTTTCTTATGGGGTGTTAAAATGGAACATTGGGGTTAAAAAGACCCCTTAAATATGAAATTTTTTGTGGTTTTCAATTTTTGTCTTCGGTTATGTCACTCTACCTACCAACACCAAATTTTAGATTTCTATCCCTTCTAGAAGTACCTTAAAATTTAGTGTCAGTGAGTGAGGCGCAAGTAGCTATATTATTATAGAGATGAACTGGAGGTGTAGTGGTTAGCGTGTCGGCTTCCCATTACAAAGTTCCGGAGTTCAAACCACGCGAATGGAGGTTTTATTAAAAAACTATCATCGGTGCCTCGCAGTAGGCAGCAGTAGTATCAGTATGGTATAGAGCCTAGTGGTTAGCGTGTCGGCTTCACATTACTAAGTTCCGAGATTCAATCCCCACTAATGGAGGTTTTATTTAAAAAATTATCATCGGTGCCTAGCAGTAGGCAGCAGTATGGTATAGAGCAGAAAACAAATGATGTTGGCTGGGTCTATATCCAATACAGTTGTAGGCGTGATCAGGACGATTTGAACGGCTCCAGTACTGCGATGTGGAAAGAAAGAGGGAAACTACCACATTACAATCCCTATATGGTTGGACAATATGAGTTCTCTCGAGGTAAAACAATCCGGAGGTAAAATAGTCCCCCAATCGAATCTTCGGGCGGGGACCGCATTGAGGAAAACATTTGTCGAAAGTAATTTACGAATTGGCACTTGGAACGTAAGAACTATGAGAAAGGCAGGAAAGCTAGAGAACTTGAAAGAAGAAATAAGAAGAAATAGAGTTGACATTATAGGACTGAGCAAAACTAGATGGGAAGGAGAAGGACAGTTTGACTCGGAAGAGTTCACGGTAGTTTATTCGGGAGGAAATAGTGGGGAAAGAGGAGTAGCTCTGATACTTAGGAAAGATATGATGAAAAGCGTGACAAACATATTAGAAACGAACGATAGACCGATGGCAATAAAGCTAAAAATAGTCCCAGTGGACATTTTGATAATCCAGGTATATATGTCAACGTCAGCTCCTGAAGAGGAAGAAATCGAGGAGATTTATGAGTAAATTAATGACATATACGAAGAAGACGGAAGAGGAAAGTTAAACTGCATAATAATGGGAGATTGGAACAGCATAGTTGGAGAAGGACAGGTAGAAAATGTTGTCGGGCAATACGGACTTGAGAAGAGAAACCAAGGAGGGGAAAAAATGGTAGAATTCTGCATCAAGAATGACCTTGTAGTGACTAATACATGGTTCAAAAAACATAAACTAAGGTTATACACATAGAAAGCCCCAGGAGATAAAATGTGATGCCAAACAGATTGCATCCTAGTAAAACAAAGATTCAGGAACAGGATAAAGACCGCCAAGGCATTACCAGGAGCAGACATTGATTCAGATCACAGCCTTCTAATACTTGACGTGAGTACAAAGCTCAAACAAATAAGAAAAACGAGAAGAGAAAGACAGACCTGGGACCTAGAAAAACTAAAAGAAAGGCAGGATGTAGTCAGCATGAAGTTGGAAGATAACTTAAGAAAGTTGGAAAACAAACCGAAGACCGTTGATATAGAATGGGATGAAATTAAAACCAGTATCAAGGATACCTTGGATAAAGAGATTGGAAAACAAGAGAAGAAAATCAGAAAACCATGGATCACTAAGGAAATGCTGGAGAAAATGGATGAGACACGAAAATGGAAAAATGTTGACAGTGAAGAAGGTATAGCAAAATATAGACATAAACAATGAGTTGAGAATGGTAACAGAAAAAGCTAGAGAAAATTGGATAAAAGGAAAATGTGATGAAATAGAACAAATGGAGAAGTTAGGACGGTACGATATGATGTACGCTAGGACACTGGAATTAGAAGATAAGAAGTCTAATGGAATTTGTGGTAAAGGATTTATGAATACGGATGGGAACAGTCTCAGAAACAAAGGATGCAGCACAGGTATGGGAAGAATACATTAAGGAACTAGGAATGCAAACTGGGTTGGACATTACCTGAGGAGAGAGAGTATTATTAAAGACATGTTAGAAGGAAAAGGGAAAAGATGTAAGAAAAAGCTTCAGATGATAGACGATTTGAAAGGGAAAGAGAGTAATCAAGATATGAAGAGGACAGCGGAAAAGTAGGAGTATATGGATAACCAGGTTTAACCATGAATAATTCGGACCTGTCTACGGACAGACTACCTATGATGTTATATAGAAGGGCTGGCCAACACGTCGATCGCGATCGACTGGTCGATCGCGGCTTTAATTTCGGTCGATCGCGACGGAATTATATTACACGAAAAAATTAATTATTTAATAATCCATCTGTCAAAGTGAGATTATGTTAAGGCAGTTAGATTATTCAGGCAAAGATAATTTCACGCCAGCTATAAAGATAGCTCTGTTATCGTGCTTTGAGCACGTAGTTCCAACATTTGACCAACAGATGGTTTTTCTTTTAAATCAAGCCGAACCAGTAGATACAAGTTCGTTATATTCGATATAAGAAAAGTTTCGCCTATCCATGTTGGACGCACACGAATAGTACTCTTGGTGTGCACAGTGCAGCGCACTTATTCGTCATCTATCTTTACTTCGAACACTCCCACATTTAAAAGGAGTGCTCCGTAACAAGTAAAACATTATTATCAAGAATGGGAACTGGAGTACTTAATTTCTTAAAAATGCTTTTTTAGAAGTAACTGAAGTACTTTTTGAAAATTTAATGAATAAGAATTAAATCTAAACTGCTTTTCAAGATCTACAATTATCTCGAATTAGTGCGATGCGGCGGATTGAGAACATGAGGGAAAATGTGAGTGGACAGTTGCATGCAGATATTGTTAACTGTGTTTGCTTTTCCCTCCAACTTGATGCATCCACTGACATTAGTGATACAGCCCAGTTGCTTGTTTTTATTCATATGGTTTTTGATGATATTACCATTAGAGAAGAAATGCTGGGCATGATTCCTTTGAAAGAGAGGACAAGAGGTCTTGATATATTCAATGCCTTCCAAAATTTCGTTGATAAGATTAAATTACCTCTCTTTAAGCTTATTACGAAAGACAGGGTATCTTAACGGATTCATCGCATTGTGCCAAAAAGCTGATGAATTCCCAGATTTCTTGAGCTATCATTGTATCATTCATCAACAAGTATTAGCCAGTTAGAGATTAAATACAAAAAGCATGATGGAGATAACCTTCAAAATCGTAAATTCAATCCGAGAACAATCTCTTCAAAGGCGTCTTTTGAAAATGGAACTAGATTCAGACAACCAGATCTAGTATTAGACACAGATGTGAGGTGGCTGAATCGTAGTAAGTTTTTTCAAAGATTTCGTGATTTGTTGAATGAAGTTATAACTTTTCTTAAAGAAAGAGGATATAATTAAGAGCAGTTACAGGATGTGAACTGGCTGTTTGATCTGGCTTTTCTGACAGATTTCATAGGCAAACTAAGTGCTCTGAATTTTTACTTGCAAGAAAAAAAACAGAACTGTTGGTGACATGATTGGGCTTTATTTCGGCCTATAAAAAACAATTTTTGGTGATGGCCAATGATTTTAAACAAAATATATTCGATCACTTTCCAAATATTCAAGATCATTTGCAAAAATACCCCGATTTTGTATTTAAAATTGAGAAATATAATGCTGAAATTGAGAAAGTTGTGATGTATTTTGAATTCAGATTGAGCGATTTAAAAAAATATTGTTCAGTACCTTTTTTTCCCTTTAAAGCCGACCTGGATACGAAACATATTGCAGAAGAAATTGATTTTATTTTTCAGATGGACAAATAATTACTTATATCACTGCAATGCGATGTTTTTCTAAAAGCCCGGTCATCAGAATACTAATTTTTGGAGATATATTTCTCGAGATAAGTACCCTAATGTGAAAAAATGCAGTGAACTGATCCATTCTTGTTTTGGTTCAACATATTTATGTGAATCAGCTTTTTCATATTCGAAACAAGCGAAGACGAAGCACCGTTCCAGTCTTACAGATTTGCATACAGAAGATTCATTAAGATTAGCCTTGTCACAGTACACAGCTGATTTTGGAAGCTTGGTAGATGATATGAAGGCACAAACTTCTCATTAAATGGTAATTTAATATTAATAAAAGAAACATTTTTGTAACGTATTTTACTTTTTTATTTGAACCATGGGAGGGGGAGAAGTGAATAGATATAGTAGCTCGCAGATGGTTTTAATGAAAAAAAGTCGATCGCGTCGCAAAATAATTTGGCCACCCCTGATATATAGTATATGCATAGCAAAAATCCGTTACAACGAATTTCTCGGAGAACGCGAATCGTTTAGTTGTACTGAAATTTAGTTCTAAAAGATATTGGTCAAAATTACTTCACAAGGTCCATTACTTGTTCAAATAAGTTCCACTGCACTTTTATAACCTACTGTAGTAGTAATGTAATTTATTGCAAATCTTTAATTAATAATAAATAAAGCGCCAAAATACTAGTGACTTGCTGATTAGCACGATAATTGAAAGGAAGTGAAAGAACATTTTTGAAGCAGCGATGTTTGCCTAATTTTCCGATTATTGGCGGCGTCATCTTTTCAGTTTCTGTTGAAATTTAACGAAAAAGTCTAGTCAATCGTTACTTGGATTCCCTGCCTCCTCTACAACGATCACACTTAATGGCAAGTGTACCATTCAGCAACAAGCGATAAAACATTCTTGTCTCATCGACTTGAAAATATCATCTGAACTGTATTCATTAATCAGCTTTATAATTTCTCCTGTACGCCATTCGGTCGCCTTATCTAGTGGGACGTCATTTACTTCAGCGAAGATTAATTTTGATCCAGTTCCATTCTGTTAGCGAAGTCTGTTGAGCCACCCAAAGCATGCCGTGTCCGAGCAGATTTGCTAATTCAAACGCGTTTTTCCGATCGAGTGGACCAATCATGGGAATGTTTCTAATGTAAACATTTTGTAACCACTGAAAATTCTTTTTGCTTTAAAGTATTCCTAGGAATCACTTGATGAGGAGAAAATGAAGATAAAATGAAAAGGTTATTAAGACTCAGGAAATCACTTATTCGTAAACAAAAGCATTATATGCATATTTGAATTCAAAAAGATTTTGTTGTATGGGATTTTTCGTTAAAACTACCGTATTTCTAGACATATAAGACGCAACGGAGTAAAAGTTTTTTAGAAGATTTTTCAGGAAAAAAGTGTTTTGGTTCACCAAGGTATTTAGGAAGGGCCACGTCGTGCATCACTTCCAGTCGTTATAAGTCCGTACTTGGCAACGTTTACAGAAAATATTATAACAGTTAAATATAACGTTTTAGATCAACTTCATTCGTAAAATAAATAGTGATGATCTAAAAGATAAATAATTGCTTCGAGAATTGTATAGCAAGATGTGCCCTGCATGAACTAGGCAGTCGTATTAATTAAAGTTGCCTTACCGATAGTAATTACTTAAACTTAAGTTCAAGATGATTTTTTAATATAATGGGATAAATAATAAATTGACTGCATAGATTATAACGATACGTACACTCAACTAGTCCTTTTTTTCTGCAACTCTTTTTGCCTAGTGCATAACGATTATGATCGATACAGCAATACCTAACTTCCTCTGTTCTACTATCTATCACTTCCTCCTCTAGTTGTGGCCATTTCAAACCAACATTTTCTTATCCCTTCAGCTTCAGTTTTTCCTTGATTTCTTCATTCACAGATCATTTATTCTATGGGAGGTGGTCCGAAATGTGTTGCTGCTCGGTTTTCGTGCATTTTTGCATATTGAATCGCCTGAAGCTAATAACTAACAGCGTAGGCATATCGTTTCACTCTTGTAGCTATTGCGATATCAATACATGTAACGTTATTTATCCTAGATACGTATAAAACATTTATGATATCTACATGAATTCTACAGTTCCATGGCATTAATCGTGTTATTCAACGGGCTCATAAGGAACTAAAACATCACAAATGCGCCGAAATTGTAATCACTGTGAGCGTACATGTATTAAAGCGTAATAATGAAAATACGTCCTCGGAATTCGTTGCATAAGGTATTACTGTATATATTAACAAATTTTTCACTATTAATTATTAATAATGTATATTTTATTGTATTTGCGACGAATGACTGTCAGTTATTCTATTTTTGGGATGTGTTCTTTACTTCCAGTATTGAGAACAGTAATAATCTTTCTTTCGGCGTATAATACGCAGACTAATTTTGGAGGTCATTTGCATGGGGAAAAAGTGCGTCTTGCATGCCGAGAAATACAGTAATTACGTTCTAACGATATTAAAAAGCATTATTACTAAGGGAAGTTGGCTGAGACTTGGAAATATTTTTATTATAGAGAAATTTTCGTTATAATGGGAATTTGCTGTATATATCATGATATGCTGATTACATCATACTGTTCGAAGGAAACCCAGAAGAGCTCCGTAGAAGAACTGAGAAACTGGAGCAGGAAAGCCGAAAAGCTGGACTGAAAATGAATCTTAATTTAAAAAGGTCATGTTCATCTCCTTCACAAATCCGGAGATGGTATCGATCCACGGAGCAGAACCTGAAGAAGTAACAAATTAAGTTTACTTGGGCCAACTCATTACTACCGACGGATCACTTAGAGAAACCAACCGGAGGGTAAAGGTTGTGTGTGTGTGTTTATGGCTAATCAACCTCTTGGATTATTATAGCAATAGCTCCTTCCACACCGAATGGACAAGGGAGGAGGGAAACCTGGTGCCGGCATTAGCCTACTCTTAACGAAGAGGGGGCCAAAGGTGTAACGTCCCTTCAGAAGAACAGAACTCTGAATTTGCGCGGTCTCCTCATACCACACAAACAGGGGGCCGGGTGACCTTGGAAAAAATCCTACTTTTGCCGGGATCGTGCCCGCTGCCCTTTCGAGCAGCATGCTAGTAGGAGCCAGCGTCCTAACCTCTACACCACGGGCACTCCGAAATTCATGTATGGTAAAATTGAAATGTTTATTTGTGCAAATTTACTACTCGGTAAATAATTTGAAAATTTCAGTTTCCTAGCTCATCCCGTAGTACCTAAACAGTTATCCAATTGTTTAAGCTTTAAGAATTTTTAACTGCCAAACAAATGAAAATATAAAAATTTGTATAATTCCTATTTCGTTTTTTTTAGAAATTCTATATGCAAAAAAAAATTAAACTCCGTAGCACATGCGGAAATACATAAACCAAGAAAATTTTTTTAAACAATTGCGAATTTTTAGCGGCCGCATTGTTGCACTTTTTGAAGATTTTCGTTTTTTCTAGTCGGTTTTGCACAAAATCCTACCTACTAGAGCTAGAGAGCTGAAAGTCTTAGTTTTTGTAGATATGATGGAGAAACCTTCAGATAAAATGAGACTTCTAACCTAAGTGACATGAGTTCGACTCCAGAAATTTTGAAAGTTGCGTTTTTTCCCTTAAGAAAAGCATTAAGCCATTTTTGTAAATTAAATATGGGCACTTGCCGGTAAGCTAGAAAAAAGAAATTTTCAGTGTTGCTAGATGGCCGCAATATCTATTAGGAATTATTGTCACTTTTGCTTACAGTGTCTTGGGTTCGACTCCAGAGACCCCGGAATATCTCCCATAAGTTAGCATGGGAAAACGCAATCCAGTGTGTAGACCAATCTAATAAGTTTAGGAAGCTGAAATTTTGCAAGAATATAGAACTTTTCTCATAACCAACTATAAAAATCGAAAATTTTAAAATTGTAAATTTAAGGGGTTGTTTTAAACCCCATTTGAACATTAAAGTTTAATAATTTTTTAGGTACTACGGGATGAGCTAGGAAGCTGCAATTTTTCAATTATTTACTGAACAGTGCATTTGTACAAATAAACCTTTCAATCTCTCCATATATATTGCGGCGGCCGTTAAAAATGTTTAAATTCTAAACAATTAGAAAAATATTATTCTACTTCTAGAAGTGCTACAACTTTAAAATTTGGCTGAAATGTGTAGCATTAGTACCCCATAATGGAGAAAGTGTAAAATGCTTAAAATTGCAACATTAGGGGATTGTTTTAAATTATTATTTTTACATGTGGGAAAAACGAAAATCGCCGCGGAGGTGAAATCTTAAGAATTAATAGAATATATGTAATGATGAAATATCTGTCTGAAAAATTAATGTTTTTTCAAGGTGAGATGAAATGCTTGGAGTATGCAAGCACCTACTACTAGTAAGTTATATCCTCCTCCTCCTCTGTAAGAGTCGTCGATATATAATGATAACATATAGGAGGATACTAATGTTTAGGCACTTCCAGATGAGCTGGAGATTCGAAATTTTTTTCTTAGTTAGGATGTTGTGCAAAACCGACTAGAAAAAACGAAAATCTTAAAAAAGTGCAACCATGAGGCCGCTAAAAATTCGCAATTGTTTAAACAATTTTTCAAGGTTTATGTATTTCCGCATGTGCTACGGAGTTGAAAATTTTTTTTGAGTAGAACTCATAAAAAAACGAAATCGGGATTATACAAATTTTGATATTTTAATTTGTTTGGCAGTTAAAAAATCTTAAAGTTTAAACAAATAGATAACTGTTTAGACATTACGGGATGAGCTATGGAGCTGAAATTTTCAAGTTATGTAAAAAGTAGTGAACTAGCACAAAAAACATTTCAATTTTACCATACATGAATTTCGGCGGCCGTTAAAAATTATTTAAATTTAAACAATTAGAAAAATATTATTTGACTTCTAGAAGTGCCACAACTTTAAAATTTTGCTAAATTGTGTAGCATTAGTACCCCATAATGGAGAAAGTGTAAAAATTGTTAAATTGCAACATTTGGGGATTGTTTAAAACTATTATTTTTACATTTGGGGAAAACGGAAATCGCTGCGGAGGTGAAATCTTTAGAATTAAAAGAATATTTGTTATGATGAAATGTCTGTCTGAAAAATGAATGTTTTTTAAGGTAATATGAAATGCTTGCAGTATGCAAGAACCATCTACTAGTATGTTATATCCTCCGTAAGAGTCGTCGATATATAATGATAACAAATAGGAGGATACTAATGTTTAGGCACTTCCAGATGAGCTGGAGATTCGAAATTTTTTCATAGGTAGGATTTTGTGCAAAACCGACTAGAAAAAACGAAAATCTTGAAAAAGTGCAACAATGAGCTAGGAAGCTGAAATTTTCAATTTATTTACAGAGTAGTGCATTTGCACAAATAAACATTTGAATCTCTCCATAAACATATTGCGGCGGCCGTTAAAAATGTTTAAATTTTAAACAATTGGAAAAATATTATTTCACTTCTAGAAGTACTACAACTTTAAAATTTGGCAGAAATGTGTAGCATTAGTACCCCATAATGAAGAAAGTATAAAAATTCTTAAAATTGCAAAGTTTTGGGATTGTTTTAGTCTATTATTTTTACATAAGGGAAAAACGAAAATCGCTCCGTAGGTGAAATTTTTTAAATTAAAAAAATATTTGTAATGATGAAATATGAGAAATGAATGTTTTTTAATGTTGAGATGATATGCTTGCAGAATGCAAGCACCAACTACTAGTATATATATATATATATATATATATATATATATATATATATATATATATATATATATAAACACACACACAAACCGAAGTGTGTGTGCGCATCCTAACATGCCTACAAAAGACCCAAATATTCCATTGACTTCTGCTCTTATCAATCTAACCTCGTATTTCTCTGTTCGTATGAAGCCGCCGGAAGTTAAGAGGAACAGAATGAAAGGCCACTCTACACAAAACTAAGCTCTTCCTCATTCTCCCTTACCTCACTCCCGATCGCATTTTCCTACACGCCTCTCTCTTTCTTTTTTCCTCTCCTGGCACCCCCTTCTTTCCTTCCGCTCTCCGACACTTTCCCGCTTCCCTTCCTCTTGACATAGCACGGACACTCACGATGTTTGCGCAGTTTAATCAGGACGAATACAAAAGGTGCATTCTTTCTTCCCTTCCGAAGTACCTTTCTCCTCATTTAAAGTAAAACGTAGAAGGAAAGGAAAAAAGGGAATAGCGTGACCCTCCTGAGCGGAAGTGGAAGGGAATAAAGCGTGAAAGGAAAAGAAGGAAAGTGATGATTAAGATGTGGATACAAGATAGGAAATAGAAATGGAAGTTTTGGAAGGTGCAAAATATTTTGGGGAAGAATGGATCTTTAGGTGACCGTGATAGCGAAAGATTTAACGATAAGGGCGAGTTACTCTCTCTTTTTATGCGTAAACTGTTGCTATATGGATAAATCACACAGGTAACACCATATATTTTATGATTAATATAATATCTTTCCTAGAGGCAATATGACATATTATTTTTAGCCTTACTGAACTTGAATTATGCTATAACAATTATATTGCGTTTAAAAATCTTTTAACACATTTTGTTTGCATTATTCGTTTAAATACATGTCACCCACTAAATATTCATATTGTTTACAGAAAAACTTTGAGAAATTATTGTATGACCCATTGAAAGATCGCTATGCAGGTAACACACATTATCAAGTAAATTTGGAGACTGTAAAATGCTTTAAGTGCAAACAAATCAGCAAGAATAAAGAGAAAGCAAGGCATAAAAACAGAGAGTAATAGGAGTAAAAATCTGTGAGATTGAAACATAAGGGAAGGAAGAAGATGAACGAGGCTTCGAGGAAGAGGATAGAGAAAGGGGTAAGGATAGAGTTGAAACAACGAATGCGGTGGAAAGATGTACAAATTCAAAAGGAAACAGAGAACTGGAGATTTAGAATAATGGTCAGCGAGAAAAGCCATGAGAATGAAAGACAAATAACAAGAGATAAGAATTGCATGGTAGAGGGAAAAAATATCCACTTCCCCGGGAATCAAATTTGGCTCTTCTACCTCACTGGCGGAAGCTGCTTTCACCAAATTTCGAATTAGTAAATTTAAGGTAAGAAAATGGCTTAGTAAACTTTTCTACACTTCTTCACTAAGCCACAACTCAGCAAGGAATATGAAATTACTAAATAGAGTGTATTGCAATGAAGTTTTCTGTGCAAAGAGTTATAGACCCAAATATAAGAAATACTTAGCTGACATTAATTCATCAACTTTTATATAGTATAAATACATTTTGAGCTTGATATATTGAATAAAAATTGATATTTTTTTCAAAACATTTGTTTATCTTTGTTTTATTTATTCCTGCAGTTCATCTAACTGCTGTCAGAAACAATTAGGGCAGCCATTTTCCTTTCTCATGTCCTTCAATACAATCTTCTATTTTTCCTGCTTAAAGAGTATTAATAGAGTACATCACCTAAAACCTAAAGTTTTTATACGAATAATGGAGGTTGATATTATATGCCTATCAAATTGAAGGCAGAGCATTAAGGGCAACTATAAAAACAGTTTGCCATGTGCGTTTTTTAACTGCGTAGGAGCCCTCCTTAGGGATAATTCCTTGACTCAAATCAATAATTACCAAAGCTATTTCAAAAGTAGCTATCTTTATCATGAAAGAGAGAGAGGTCCTTAATAATAGGGATGATAAAACAGGTTGGAATATTTCAATTATGTAATAAAATCTATTAATTCGTAATTAAAATTCATAACGGAAAATTTTAATGCTGGAATAAAAGATTGAAATGAAAAACGAACGCCTTTGCGGTGACGACGGGATTCGAACGATCGACCTTAATATTTGAAGGCAACTAACACAATTATCCACTTACATATTAACGCAAAAACGATCCCTCCTGTTAGTGATTTTCGTAAAGAGTAGGCTAATGCCGGCACCGGGTTTCCCTCCTCCTTTCTGTGTGTACATATGTCCAGTTGATGATAGTGCAAAATGACCATAGCCGTCGGCGCACTTGAAAAATCAATTACTACTACTACGATGTCGCCTGAGAGAGAAGATATTGAAAAACACAAGAGTTAAAAAGAATTGTCTAGAGCGGGGGTCAGCAAACCTTTTAATGAAAGGGCCACATGAAGCTTCATGAAACACTGTGCGAGCCACATACAACCATTCAAATGACTGATCGGGCCCTGTGAAAATTTCAGAGAGCTTTTCGATTTTGTAATATGCCATTTGCCTATATCAAAAGTACATTGCATCCAAGTACGCGAAAAATATCTTTTTGATATCATGACCGTAGTTTGGAGACCCCTGGTCTAGAGCAGTGGTTCTCAACCTTTTTTTGTTTGCGTCACCGCATTTCAGTTCTGCGTCACCGTTTGCAATTCCATTTCCTTTAAGACACCTTTAAAGATAAATTGGGCTTTATCTACCACATAAAGACAACAATTTATGCATTTAAAGAAGCAGAGGAAGGTATTCTCCTGGTTTTATTTATTTTTATAAGCTAGTATTTGTCAAATATTTTCGTAACCCCTCAATAACTTTAGTGTCACCCTGGGGTCTAATGTCGCCCCGGTTAAGAACCACTGGTCTAGAGGAAACTATGAAAGAGGAACTATCGCAAAGAATAAGTGAAAATTAACAAAAAAATCAGGAGATGAAAATAGGGAAAGAGAATATTAAAACGGAAAAAATCTAAAACTTTTTAGTTAAACCAAGGAATAAAATTTGATACGATAAATAACATTGGTCACTTTTGTATGTTTAAAAATTAATTAAAAAAACAGGCACATCAAACCGCAAAGTAGTCATCTTCAATGGTAATTACGCAATCGTATATTATAATGTATAAAATTCAATGGATGTGTGCCATTGAACGGAAAGAAAACGCATAAAAAGGGACGAGAGAAAAGCTGTTAGGCATTCCGAAATTAACAAAGTTTTTATTAAAGTTCACGCACGATGGCATTTGAGAGAAAATTCAGCCTTCTAGGAAGAAGCATTATTCGAAACTTTGAACTTAAATTGAAATTAAACAACCATATGGAACCCATTTTGCAAAAAAAGCACAGGCAAAAACATGCCTCATGAGTGAGTCGAATTCTTGATCCCTGGTTTACGAGAGCAGTGCTCTAACCACTGAGATAAGGAGGCGTTCGACATAAATATAAAATTCAAAAGATAATCAACAGATGAAAACCAAAAGAAATGAAAAGGGGTAAGAGCTATCTATCTATTTCTGTTAAAACATGGTGAAGTACGGTGGGATTAGAATATTTAAAATTGAAAATATGAAAAAAAGTTACAGCTAAAGCGTGGAAAATACAGACTCAAAAAGGAAAGATATATCTCGAGATTTAAATGAGAGATCAATTGGTAAAGACGAAAGAAGTCAAAAGACAATTAACGATAAAGGCAGGAAAAGAAAAATATAGTAAGGATATTAAGAAGAAAAAAATCCAAAAATGTTCGATGCGTTGTTTTATCGCGCAAATGATATAGATCACTCCTATATCTACAATACAATGAGCATTACTGTGCTTATTTTGATGTACTCGTCATCAATGAAAACTCACCGATCGTTAATTCTGATAAATAAATATGAGTAAACTTCCATTCGAAGAGAATAAGCGAGAAAAAGAAAGGCGCTTCATTATATAACAAAAAAATATCCCTTCATAATATCACCCGCGGATATTCGTAATGATCGAAAAACGCATGCTCCTATAGTGAAATAGGATTCGAGCTTAGACCTTAGAAGTAAAAGTCATTTACCGCATGAAACACGTTTACATAAGCGCCTGCAAAAAAGTTATGCCTCCTGAGTGAGTCGAACTCTCGACCCCTGGTTTACGAGACCAGTGCTCTAACCACTGAGCTAAAGAGGCCAACGATTAACGCCGCTGAGGTAAGAAACAAGTGTCAAAAAATAGTGCGGGAGATAAGTAGCGGTACGTGCTTGTCGGAGAGTTGAGAAATAGTCGGTGCATGCGGACAGGTAAATATTAAGGGATACAAGACTGAAGAGCGGAAGGGAATAGGACGAAGACGAAGGGAGAATGAAAGAGGGAGATAGAAAGGGAAAGAGAGAGATGGAGAGAGTAAGGGAGGGAAAGAGAGGGATAGAGAGTGGATAAGGGAGTGCGGTACAGAAAGATGTAAATGGCCCTAACTGTACGCGTATATATGGCGGAGTTGGTTTTGCGGTATTTGGGGCTAGCGAGATGAGAGAGGTGGAGGGAACGAGCGAGCGAGTGAGTGAAGAGGTTAGGAAGGCAAAAGAGAGGTAACGGAGGTAAGAAGAGAGATGGATCGAGGGATGAGAGAGGGAGATTCGTGGTAAGCCGGTTGAGATCGGAGATCAGAGGGAGGATTTTGCGGCCGTAAGGGTCTAAGTGGTATCGTAGGTGGCAGGGGGGCATTCGGAGGTCGGTAGGAAAGCAGAAGACTTTCTGAAGGTGAATAGATGAGGGGGTGTATGAGTGTGTGGGCGAACGTGTGCTTGCGTTTTTTGAGCGAGTCCCGCCGGAAGGGCGAGCGAGAACTCCAGCTGAAAGATGAAGCGTGGAAATCGGCGAAAGAGCAATGTTTTGGACGATTTCAGAAGAAAAATACTCGAAGAAAATTGCGCATCTTATGAAATATTCCGGAAAATGGCATTACGCCGCTATTGCTCGAATTTGAAATACGCTCCTGTTTTCAACACACTATAGCAACGTTTTTGTTAGACAAATTACGTTAATCTTTAGATAGTCGAAGGTTAACTTATATATGTTTTATACTTTCTTTTCATGAGCTCTTACTGTGAACATATTAGTACATGAAAAGACGAGCACGTACAACCACACCCAAGTCAAGCCCATGATATTAAGAGACAGACACGCTTAGCTGGCATTCACTTATCCCGACAGCAAATAATAAATGAATACGATAGTGATAGAGTCACTGAATATACGCTTAGAAAATTAATATTCGATACGCAAAATCAAGCTCTTAACAACATTAAGAACATATTCATAGAAAAAATATAAAAAATGTTACAACTAATTAATGGATAACGTAATCGATTCCCAAAACGTCAAACACCAAATAATCACATCGGGGTAAATGTAGAAATAGCTGACACAAACTAACCAACGGAGTTTAATGAAATCAAATTCCTGAGTTGATCGACCAGGATGCCCATTCTTCAGGTTCTTTTAAAAAACGTCATAAACCAACTATGTCAAAAGGACTTTGGAAAAAATGTAATTCAATTAGCAAATAAAACATACGAAAACACCGACTGCTTATTGACGAAGCAGAAAAGAGGAAACCAACTTCTTCGCCACTTTTCATTGCCTCCGTTTAACATCGCCAAAAAGGTAGCTTGGAGTGGAGGGAGGATGGAGAAAGGTGAGTGGAAAATGAGGAGGAAAAGACGGAGGCGGGGTGGAGTGGAGTAGAAGCGTGGCATGGCGCTTGAGGTAAACTACTCGGAAGTGGTTCGGATACGAAAATCGGTTTCACCTCAACGTCAGTCTCCACTTTCGCCCACCTCTCTCTCCGTTGCTCATCTTCTTTCCTTCTCTCTCCATTTCCACTCATCACTTTCCTCTCTCTTCCTTCATTCCTTTCTCTTCCTCCGACGCTCTCTCCGAGAGGGTGCGCCACCTATAAGCCGTTCTCCCTTTTCTCCATATTAGGCCCTCTTACTTCCTTTTTCCTTCCCTGATTTCTCGCTCGTTCCTTTTCCCTCTTCTCCTCCCATCATTCTCTCATCCTTCGCAAATTTTCATTCCTCATATTCTATAAGGAATCATTATTTCCATTTTAATCTCAGGATTGCGCTCTTGCGTAATATATGTAGTTACAAGTGTAACAGCACATAAAAATAAGGTAAAATATTAATTTATGCTTATCTGTTTACAAAAACTTATGTTTTTTGCAAGCCGTAATTGTTCGAATAAGCAATTAAAATGCAAACTTTCATGTAAAAATCATTTAGTTTTCTCGAATAATAAAATCTAACGACTTTATTTGTTTCTAAAACGGAACTGCGATGCGAAAATACATCCGTCGTATATGGGCATACGTTCGTGACATTTTCCGCCAAAATGGTGAAAGTATACGATTAATTTTAATTTTGAATTTTAATTAATTTCAAATTTTAGAGGTACATTAATACAAAAATGAAGAAAATGGACTGAAAAGGTTGATGATGAACATTAAACTGTATATATTATAACTGTTGAGAATAAGTTTAACATAATCGTTTGTGAGACATAGTGCGCTGAGAAACTACATTTTTTATAAAATACATATCGATGCGTCTTCAGTATCTTCCCGAATCATAATTTTACACTGGACTTGACCCACTTTGCCGCTTCGATCCATAAATAATATTTCCTGCAAGTTTTTATCTTTATTTTCCTATTTACTCTCGCGTCTCCTTCTCATCCTCTACCATTCGCATCCTTCGTTTCTTTTAAATCAGCATTCATCTCGCCTCTCTTTTCCTCCTCTCTCATTCTGATAACCTTTCGTTCGTCTTCCTCCCACCTCACCCTTCATTGCTTCCACTTTTCCTTTTGAATGGTATCCTTCCATTTTCCGTTCCATTCTCTCGAGTATGTGCTTTGTTTCGCATTCTCTCATCCTCTCTCCCCCCAGTCTATCTCTTTCCACGCATCTTCTCCTCTCTTGTTCCCTCTTACCCTCACACTACCTCCTCCTCCTTGGATTAATCTCCCTTTGCTCTTCTTCCCCCCTCTCTTCCTCTCTCTCTCTCCTTTCTTCTCCCTCTCCTCTCTAAGGCCATCACCTCATAAACCTCCTGATCACTCTCCTCGCCTCCATCTTTTGTTTCCACCCCATCTCCTCCCTTTTAAACCTCTCTCTCCCTCTCTATTAATCTCCTTCCTCTTGTCTCTCTCCTCCGAGGTTCACCCCTTTTCACATCACTCTCTCGAGGAAATTCCGTCAATTAGAAACTGCCACCCGGCCCATTTACTCCTCCTTTGCCCCATCCCTCCCACCCTCTTTAAGCCACCCCTGGGCGTTGGGGAAGGGTTTTTGCGTGGAGTGAGAGGCTGGGAAGGTGGGAGAGATTGAAGAGGGCAAGAGGAGAGGAAACGGGGAGGAGAGCGTTGTGGGCAGAAGATGGAAGGGGCAGAGGGAGATGAGGGTGAGGAGAACGAACGTGGGTTGAAATGGAACGAGGATACGGTCGGAATACTTAGGTAATGGGATTGGAGAATGAGTGTTTAGGGAAGGGTCTCGTACTCGATTCGAACGGGGGAGAAACAGATAATTTCGAAACGCATGGCGTGCGGCATGTTAATTAAAATATCGGCGGCATAGGGCGAAAAACAAGAGTCGTTCGCATAAAGTTGTAATGATATATTGTAGAATCACTTCTTAAAATTAAAAAACTTATTTGAGACCTCAGTCTTTATTTCAAATAATTCAAGAAGGCGACTAATATTTGTAAATCAATTAACATGTAAAATAATCGTTGGTTACTGACGGGTGGGCGGCGTATGTATCTTACGTGCCAACACGCATGGTTAACGTGGTTCATGCGGGAAAACTTTCTGTTAAACAGTATTCTATTGGCGTGGGCGTGATTGTGCAGTTATTTGTTGAATCTTAAGAATACCTTCGGCCAATTAGGATACCACTGTTTAATAAAAACGCTTACTTTTTTTTGCGTCTCTTTGCTGGCAAAGATAAATAGAACCTTTCTGGCCCACCATTCCGCACAATCGCAGTAGAATCTAAGGAATCAAAGAATTGAATTAAATGAACTTGACTGTCCACCCGTTCAAGATCCATTCTGTAGAGGAAGAATCATAGAAAGACTTCGAAATGAGCAAGAGAAAATTGGGCTATTGAGAAGATTACGGTAAGGCGACGAAGAAGCGTGAGGAAGTTTTAAGAGGGTATTAAGGTCAGGAGAAAAAAATGAAAGACAGACAAAGAGGAAAACTCTTAAAGGAAAAGAATGACCTCTCAAACTCAGCATTCTAGGATGTGACTTAAGGTGGCTATTCTTAAAATACGTCCCAAAAACATTGAGTATTAATTAATATCTCCGATTCTTCCTTCCTTTCGTCAACTCTAACTACCCACCCATCGCATCAATGATAAGTTACAGCATCCAGCCTAAGCTCGCGAATTTGGATAAGGGAATATTTTGAGTTTCGTGAATGATAAACAAAATATTTTCTTTATTTGTATTTTATATTTTTATTTCCTAGCTCAATATTTTTCTGAATAAGCACTCAAGTACCAAAAGTAAAATATAGTATGTACATGTCTTAGGTATGTCAAATAACCATAAAAGCAAGATTTAGCACGCAAAAAATGAATTTAATTTTTTTAAAGTTAACCTATTCAATTGGCATAGGCTTCTAAAAAATTTGGAAAACCTGCAACTTCATATTCCCAGGGATGCCAGATTTGAAAGACTTAATGTAAAAAGAAACATATACAAAGAAAAATACAATCGATAGATCGATGAGAAATAAGAAAAATAAGGGAAGATGACAGACGAAAGAATTAGGGGAATCAGAATACTATAGAAATACATAGAGCTTGGAAAATATTCAGAGCATAGAACGGAACCTTAGCGAACCCTGCGCAGATAGCTCACAACCCAGCATTGTAAACGAAGTGAGAATTTTCGGAGTAGAGAGTTTAGCAGAAAGCGGCAGATGGAGTGAGTTCTGACGAATAGCGGACGAAGGAAAGAGACATCTTGCAAAGATGAGAGGGGGGAAATTAGGAGAGAGGTGGAGAAAGAGAAGGGGGAGAGAGGTATGTCGGGAATGGGAAGGAGAACACACGAGATCTGACAAAAGAACGAAGCGGGAAAAACACGTCCGATGGCCCTAGCTGATAACTGACTGTTTTTTTATCGGGATTAAAAGCTTTTCATTTCTCTATCTCAATCTATTCCGGAACGTTCAGAACACGCGACGCGAAAATGGGGATCACACACTCCCTCTCCTCTTCGTCTCGTCTTCTAGAACTCCCTCGTAATTAAAACATCAATTCCCCATTAGGGAGCTCTTCTATTATCGTAGACCAAAAAGGCTACCGCTATTAGCGAGATTCGGTGGCGAACGCTGCTGCCACCGCTGCTGTTGCGTTTTATTTCTTTTTTATGGAATCGCTGTTCGACCGTTTCTCTCGCAGATGGGTTCTCAAGATTTATGGCTCTCCTTTTTTTCCCCTCGACCCGTGACTGACCACACGAACATTTTTGAATTTTTTCTCTCCATACGCACAACAGATGGCGCACACCTCCACGAAAGAGATAGCGACGTGTTTGCGGTCGTTTTCGCCTTGTATTGGTCGTTTAAATTAATTTTCTCTCTATCAGATGTTATTTAAAATATTTTTTTCAGTCCGTAAATTTTACTTTTTGTCTGTTGAATGTGGGCACGTTTAAAGCCTTTGTATATCTATGAGAATTTTGATAATAGTGGCAAACATAGGATTTACTTAAGCCAATGGGTTAATGCAGGATCCATCCTAATCCTTTTCTAAGCTTGCACTTCAATGACGGTGGCTCTAAAGAAGTGTCACTCTCCTGCCATTTTATTAGAATTTTACTCGATAATGTTAAGTAAAACCACAAAAATCACTATCTCACTACTACTTCCTATTTCTGATCTTGTTTTCCTTAAATTCCAAATGTATTCGAAATAGTTTTTCATATAACTTCATCTGATCATTCCATTATTTTTTTCTATGCTTCAACCTCGAAAATTTCTACTCTGCGCATTATTCTTAAGCATCCCCTTTGGCAAAGCGAGAAAAAGAGATTTTTGAATCGGCGTTCTCTATTAACGATTAACAAGTGCCCAATATTTATGTTTAACTTACGTTACCGCTGAGATTTGGTGTTGTCTTTCATATCAGGTTTCTATAATACGATTCTAAAAAGATTCTTAAGCATGGTTTCGGTTTCCAGTTAAATTAATGTGAAATTAATTCAACTAATTCGTACTAATTTTGATAACACGGGTTCTTGAATTGGGCGTGCACCTTATTTTAGGTTTGCATTTGACCTGAAAAAGTTAGTAGCCTATACGAGCACTTGATTTTTTAATGGTATTAAAATTTCTCAATGCGGTTTTCCCGACACGACTTATTTCAAAGACGTTTTCTGAAATTTCGTGCGTTTTGGATACGGAAACTTATCGCTTCCACTTGAACCTTATGAGCACTTCAATTAAGAAAGCCCTACTCATTAACGATATTCTACGAAATCGATGTCACAAATGACAGAAAAAATGGCGTGAGTTTATTGAAGTTGGTCGCAAGATGGTGGTGGAATAGGAAAGGGGGAGTTATTGAGCTGAACTATGGGCTCTTATTTTTTTGGAACAAATCTCCTCGCAAGGGGATGTCTCTTAGGAACCGCCCACATCAAAAAGCAGCTTTCTTTGTCACCTTTTCCGGCATCGGCCTTTTCCGGGTCCCGCAGGGCATGCGTCATCTAAAAAACCACTCGGCCAAAAATAATTCTACGTCCCAATTTGACAGAGTGAGAGGTGAGGAAGGGAGAAGCAGAGGATACACGCTTTTTCTTACCGCCGATTAATAAAAAACCTATACGGAACCTCTATTTTCCTCTCTCACTCTTTCTACCGGCATGAAAATAATCGATCTCTCCTCCATCCGCAAAGACAATACCTGCGAAAATAAAAAAATACGAAAACGACCGAATCGATCTCCCCCCCTCAGTTGATACGGACATCCAAAATATCCCGCGCAAAAATTCCTTCGGGGAAATCCGTCTCTTTCTCCTCCACCACTCTTTCTCTCATCCACCTCGTCATCCTCTGAGCGCAGAAATCCCAATTAGTCGAAAATATATTCTGGACGTTTCAAACACGCTCCCATTCTAATTTTCACGGTAGACGTTTCCCTACTTTTTTATTTATTTGTTTTCCGAGGCATCGCGTATGCATGAGTATTTGGAATGATTTACGGGCGTAAGGGGCACTCATATATTTTTCCCGCCCTCCGTACGTATGTTATTGTTATTTATTTTTTTTTGAAAATTCATATATTTCCGCCTCAGCCTTTAAATTCTTGCTTTTCATTACAATTTTTCAGGGTGCCTCTGTGTTTGCCCACCTCCAACTGCATGTGTATGTAGGTTCCCTTGCTTCCTCCTCTACTTCCCTCTCTCCCTTTGCCCTCAAAATTACCCCTACTACCTCCTCGCCGTGCTTCCCTTCCAACTCCGCCTCTCCCCAAGCCTCCCTCTCCCTCCCATAAATATATTCCTGTCTCATTTTTATATTTACCTCTTTCCCTCTCGCTCCTTTCATTTTACCTCTGTTCTCTCCCCTACCCTTCTCCCAATGCTCTTACAACCTCTTCCCTCTCTCCCTTTCTTTCTCTCTCCTTCCACCTCCCTCTTTCTCGCCTGTTCTCTTTGTCCTCTATCAAAATCAAAAGTCTTTTTCTCTTGCTTTTTATCCCTGCCCTATAGAGGAAAAGAGAGGGAGTGCACGTTTATATATATGTATATATAAATACAAACACGTATTTTGGAAGGCCCCTCGAGGTAACCTGGAGCGCGCTATCAACTGAGTGGAGGAGACCTGGTCCTTCTATCATGCCAACACTGCATGATCCCATTCTACCCCATTCCCTCTCTGAATTCCAGCTCTTTTCTGTTTCGCTCCCTCCATTCCCCTCTTCTTATCTCCTATTCCCTCCATTCACTTCTCATACCTTTTCTTTCCTTCCTCTCCCATCCATTCTTTCTCCTCACTTTCTACTTTGCTTTCTGCTGCATTATATTACATAGTTAAAGTTTAGGCCATGCGACACACTTTCGCACCAATTTCCGCCTTTATTATGCGACATAAACGTGAGAGTCTTGCGAACAGTCGCATTTGATATGGAATCATTTCTGTTTCCAAAAGAAAGAATCTGGGTGTTATTGGACGGTATTTTTTCCTTCCTCTCTCCATTAACCTTCTACTGCCTCTTCTATTCCATTCCTTACCGTATTTATTCTTTTTTTTCTCCTACGTATCTCTATTCACAGTCTTATACCTCCCTTCTATCCACTCTCCCTCTTCTTCACTCCTCCTTCATTCCCTCCACCTCTCATTCTCATTTCTCCCATTCTTTCCTCTCTCCTTCCCATTTTCCCCCTCTCCTCACTCGCGTTCTTTTCCTATCCCGCTTCATCCACCTCTCCTTCTTCGCTCCCTTCCCTTCGTCCGTCATAATTTCCCACTTCTGGCTAAAACCATCCCGTTCGCTTCCCCATTGGCCTAATTCATGCTCACGCGGGTTAAAAAAACGAGGCGCACGGTGTCGCGGAAAGGCATGCATTTACAAGCGAATGGTTGGAGCTTGAGAGTTGGGAGGGGGTGAGAGAGAGACGAAGAGAAAATGAGAAAGGGAAAATATAGTGTGGGAGAGAGTGAGACATCGCGATGGCAATTTTTCAGAAAGAGAAAGAGAGAGAAAAAGAGGAAATATGTGACTGATGAATTTTATTCGGTGGATGAACAACGATTTTAAAATGCACGCTATGTGAAATCCGCGGCCATGAAAAAAGCTGTCTTAATGCATGCATGGAAATGACGAAGAAGAAAAATCCGTCCCGTTTTTTATTTTTTTCCCGTGGCGAGGCAATAAAAACGAGAAATCACTTTCGATGGGTGCCGTAAAAATGTAAATAAATTATTTGGAAAATACCGGATAAAGGATACGAAATTCCAACTATACCACCCTGACTCCACAATTCTAAATTGTTAAACATCTGTTATACGATCGATTTCTTCATTTAAATTATTTGCTAATTTAATTTGTTTATTTAATAATAATGATTAAGATCCAGAAACTGGAATATAACTTTGTAATTCACCGAATTTTCAACCCATTATAAACTGTTGAATTTATGACATATCTTAATTGTTTCACGGCAAGGAATAACCTTAAGAATTATTTTCTTACAAAAGCGATTTCCTACAGTGCCGAGTGGTTATAGCAGGTTGATTATGACGCCCGTGGAGTGTAAATAAAACAACGGAAAGGAAGACAACCAAATTCAAAGAAAGTTGGATGAAAGTAAAGTTAAGAAACATAAGGCTGCAACATCGAATAATTTTTGAGTAAGATATATTGCAAAATTTAAATAAGTATTAAAGAATAGAAGGGCTGGGAGGAAGGCACATTGGGTTGATGGGAGAGGGCGGGTAGGTGTCGGAGTAAATGTGGTTTTGGGTGAGGAAATGAGAGAGGTAGAGATCGCGCCTCCTAATAACAATAACAAAACAGGCAATTCCTGATAAGTAGAAGATGAAGGAAAAAAGAAGCAAGAGGGAGATCGCCTTGCACAATAAGGTGAGAAAGAAAAAGGAAAAGAGAGAAGAGAAGGAAAGAGCAGAAAGGTAAAAAGTGGCGTGAAAGGAGGGAAGAGTGAGCGAAATGATTTTTTTTGCAAATTGCCCCGAAATGTTTCCCTTCTTATTTGCCCAGGAGGATATTGTCCAACTGTTGACTTTTTCCTCCCCATCTCGCTTTATCTCTCAAACTCCCAAACTTCCAAAAAATGCATATATAAAACCATCTACTTTTCTATCTTTAGCCAAACCCTTGTTTAAAAAAATTAGGACCAGTAGAGTAAGCAAGCGAGGAAAGAGATGGGTGAGGGATGTGATGAATATGGAGAGAGAGAAAAGAAGACATGATTTTTTCCTCTCTCTCTCTCTCTCTCTCTCTCTCTATATATATATATATATATATATATATATATATATATATATCCATCCACGTCAACTCATTCAATCTTGGGAACCGTGGCTCGTTCCAAACCACTCCTCTTCATAAGGCGAACTCTACCTCCCTGTCTCCTTTCCTCCCATCCCTCTCCCTGCCTACCCATAAACTCTCTTTTCCTTTCCTCTTCTACCGCGAAAATAAAACATCCTCCCCCTACGCGGGAAAGGAAGTGCACCTACTCCCATCCCCCTACGATGTGTATGGGCGAATATAAAAATACATAAGCAAAGAGAGAAAATTAATATTTCAGAAAGAGTATGCGTATGCATATATACTATATATATATATATATATATATATATATATATATATATATATATATATATATATATATATAAAGAGAGGAAAAAAATAACGGAGAAGGAAGAGACGCAGAGAAACAGTAAAAACGTGCATACAAGAGGGAATGTAATGGCGTATGAAACGGGTGTGCCTTGAAAAATCTCAGCAGCTAGCTAGAAGCCAGAAAAAAGGGAAATAAAAAAAGGAAGGCTTCACTCTCTGTCATATTTCTCTCTCTCTCGCTTAAAAAAATAACACATTACCCCTTTCTCCTTGTCCAACGCCTTTTTATTTCCCTCGGAATGGAGTGAGGAGGAGAATTTGGAAGATAGGAGATAGAGAGGGAGAGGGTGAAGGGAGTTAAGAGTCGGAGAAAAAAGATTAAGCGAGAGAGAGGGAGAGAAAGGAGGGAGTTAGCGAGTGAGAGAAGCAAAGCAGCGATGGTGAGGTAGAGAGGGGAGAAGGGGGTAGAGGGCGAGTGAGGAGGGGAATAGGGTGATGAGGGGAAGGGAAGAGAATGAGGAAAATTTTAATGCATATATAGGGGGTAGGTAGTGAACGAGAGAGTGTGCACAAATTCCAGGGAAAAAGCATTCCGTTTAGAGGGCGTAGATCTGAGCATTTTACCAACACTACCATCGCCGCCGCCGACATCGAGACTCGGGAGGCATTAGACGTAAGCCATTAGTGCTCTCACAGTAAACCACCTCTTGCCACCGCCGACCTCTTTCCTACCCTCGCACGCCCCCCCCTCCATCTCTCTATCTCTCTCCCGCCCTCCAAAAATCCTCCCTCGTATCCCAAACCAGGCGTATCTGCGCATTATAATCCGTATCAGTCTGTATTTTACCTCCATTGGAATAATGCGCTCCTCATTATAACGAGTAATTCCTTCTCCTCCGTTCAAATTTATCCCTAAGTTTTCTACCACTACCGCTATATTTTTCGGTAATCGCTTAATTAGCTTTATCAAATCTTCCTCTAGTTCGCTTTGGTATTAATAACTCGAATTATATCTTAGATTTTGGCCCATTTTTCTCCAATTTCACATCACGTCATTCGTTTTCACTATATATCTTCATTAACTTTACGTATAATTAACTTATTTGTCAATAGCAGTGGGCTTATTGACAGCGATGAATTTTATCACATGCATATTTCCTAAAGAAAGTATTCAAAAACGCAATCCTAGCATAGGGAGAAAAATATATCGGCCAACACACTGACAAGGCCAGCGTTTATTTTGGTATAAACCATTTTTATATGCAATAACCATAAAAATGATAGGATAACCAGATGCGCATATCAGCTACAACCCTTCATCAGTAGTGAGCAATGGATAATAGATTGGAATATTCTTTATCATGCTCATTTCGGCTAAATAGTAGTCATCTGATAAAGAATACAGAATTAACTTAGGGAGAATAATTGCTGCTGTGGTCGATATACGTACCTGTTTCTTTGACATTTTAGTGCAATTGAGGATTCAGTCTATCAATTTGATTTTAGTCATAAGTTCAACTCGTTAGTTGTTATCTTATATCGACCCTTTATTTTCAGTATATTTTGTTATTTTTCTCTATCGCCCACCTCAGACCTCCACTCTGTTCACCACTTCCTTTATCCTACCTACCCTTAATTCCCTCTGCAATTCGTCATCTCACATTTCTTTTTGTTCCTCTTTCCTGATAGTGGTAATTTTTCTATCTTCCTGTATCTTCCTCTTTCTTTATCTCTTCTTTCTATCTCTCTTTCTTCTTTTAATCACTTATCCACATTTTTCTTTGATTCTTTCTCCAATCTCTTGTTCTCATCGCCGACCTAGGGTTCCTCTCCCTCCCTCTTTCTATCTTTCTCTCTCTCTCTCTCACACGCACTAAATCTCGCTTTTCATTCCTTTTCTCTTTCTCCTCCCTCTATCCCTCTTTTGCAAACTCCGCAGCTCACTTTACCTTTCTCTTTTCACGATGAACTAAAAAAGGAGCCTTTCTCGCATGCCAGGACTCAAACAGCGCGCGCGCACGTACACACACACACACACACACACACACACACGCGCGCAGAGGTGCACTCTATCTCTCCCTCTGTCCTTGCTAGATCCAAACCTTTTGAAAGATAAAGGCTCCATTTTTTGGAGAGACAGCATGAGGAGGAGGGAAAGTCTTTGGACCGTAGAGAATTCAGAGGCGGATAATTATTGCGATAAATAAAAAATAAACAGCAATTTCAGAATACGTGTGTGAGTTGATGTGTATTTATATACACATAGATACCATGGGTACAAATATATGTACATTAGGGAAGCTACGATCGGGAATGAGAAGTCGATTCAGTAGCTCGGACTCTGATTCGATATTTTCGAATCTACATTACTTCCGTTAAACACCTCTACAATATCTTATCGCGCATCGTCGCAGGAGACGAACAGGAAGCTACGTTCATAAAATACTATTATCTTAAGCTCTTTCCATTTTTTTAGTGGACAATGTTACGGCATATTTGCTTTTCAACGAACGTACTTGTGAAGATAGAATAAGGTGTAGAATGGTGTAATTATGTTTAAATTGATTACAGTATATTTACTAGAAAATTAGGTAGTATTTCCAAGCTTCGCTTTGCTGTAAGGCTTGTTTAATATTTATGTAGGTTAGTTAAGTTTAATTTTGAACTTCATGTAAAATAGGCTTTTCTATTTAAAGTGATTGCATTTAAGTATAAATGAATGGTTATGTCAATAGATTTTTGCACTTTTCAAGGCTCTTAGGGCCTATTTGAATGGCTTCGGATGTTGGATCCGATATAGTTATTTAGTTTGAACGCCTTCGCCCTATAGTTTTAAAATTCTGGGATAGGGCGCAGGTATACCAGCGTTATTCCCTCCCAGAAAGTAGGAAGCAAAACGAGGGAGATAACCATTTCTGAACTTTGAGTGTCTCTAGCGTGGAGTAATGAGCGAGCCCTGACCAGACCGGTGAGGCATACGTCAGGGCTGGCCAGATGACTACCGTGTAGATACGCTTCCGACATTCAGGCGTTATATATAATTGAACGAGTGGAGAGGAGAGAAGCTACCCAGCGATCTTCTTCCTTTGGCAGCGTCATCGCGGATATGCCGTGAGAAGTTGAGGCGTGAGTCGAGTTCGACTCCTAAGTATTTCGCAGAAAGAGACCAGGAAATTGATATTGCATGTATCAGCGGGAGGGTGGGAGGGGGAAACCTTCTTTTACTAAAAAAACAGCAATCGTTTTAGCAGAATTAATCGTAATCCGCCAATCAGAGTAACATGCTGCGATGCCATCTAGGGCTTGTTGGAGGTAAGTGACGTAGCCCGTCGTCTGGGATGTGGTTAGAGCCTCAAGGTGGTTAGCATATAGTGCCATCATAGTGTTCCAACCTAAATTACGTGGAACATCCGCAATGTATATGTTGCTCAGTAATGTTAACAGGACCGATCCCTGGGATACTCCAGCAAGAATGGGTCGGTGGGTTAAGTGGGCGTTGAACCAGCGGACATGGAAGTACCTATTTTTTTGTGTGCAGCAAGTGGGGGAGTCCAGTCCGAGCTAGCTTGCAGCGTGGTCCTTGACACCAGACGAGGTAGAAAGCTTGAGAGATATCCAGAAAGACTGCTGTTGTTGAGGCCTTTCTGTTGAAGCAGTCGGTGATATGATCCAGAACTCGCAATAGCTGATAGGTAGTCGAATGCTCGTGAAAATCAAACTGCTCAGGTGGTATGACGGATTTTTCCTCTATGAAAGTCAGCAAGTACGGTTAGAGGATCCTTTCAAAATGTTTTGCGAATTCGGAAATTAGCGAGATAGGGCGATGACTTGCTGGATTCAGCGAGAACTCTCCGGGCATTAGTAATATGATGTGTTGTTGTGTTTGGTAGTATCGATATACTTGGGTATAATTATAGGCGATTAGGTTAAGTAGCTAGGTTAGAACATATTATAAAGTTGAGCCCTATTTTGTAGAGTGAACGTTGAGGAAAATGCTCGCGTAAATTTTTGATTCTTCTTCCTGAAGTTCAAGTACATTATTTCTTTTTTTCGTAGATAGAATAACGCTGTGTTTTCTTCTCAGAAAGATACTCATTATTAATTGTGTGTAGAGGCATTCTACGTTTACAAATAAACTATTTTTTGTTAGATTAAGAATTTAATTCAGTTTATATAATCAATATCTGCACAGTCGATTCGATTTAATTCAAATATTTTGAGAAGATTCGATTTGCGATTTGATTCGAAAACGTTGTGTGATTCGCAGTGCTATAATATGAATATATACAAATATACATACTATATATGTCTATACATGTACATTCACATACACTTGTATATACATAATAGTGCCTCCGCTTGTAAAGCAGTATCCCCTGCTATGCGCGGCGAGTAATGCAATGGAAGTATTTTTTCGCTAAAAAGATATCGCTAAAAAACTTTCAGAGATGGGATAAGGGAAGGAGGAATGGAGAGAAAAGGTAAAAGACATGTGGAAAGGACACATGGCGATCCGACAATGGGGATAAAGAGGGAATATATAAAAAACGAAGGAGAAAACGCATCACAAGAGAGAGAGAGAGGAATAAGGCGGGTAGAGGGACAAAAAAATTTAAATGCAAAAATAAAATTGCCGAAGTGGATTTTCACATTCGCTCGACAAAAGAGGAAAGATGCTTTGCAATTACGAACACGGGGGTTGTTTTATTTTCGCTGTTCAGTTGGAAATGCATCGACGCGGAGGAGGAGGAGAGAAAAGAGAGCGGATTTTTTTCCTGTTATCCCGTACCCCGTTTGTGTGTGTAGGTTTTACCCTCTCTCGATCCGAATAAAAAACAAATGACTGAGGAGGCGAAATGGGGAAAAAGAGGGAGTACATTACAGGGCATAGGTGGCGAGAGGATTTTTCAAAAGGAGATCCCCGAAAAAAACGAACGAAAATATAAAACGGAAAATGGCTCGTGAATCGAGGGAGAGGTTGGGATATATAGAAAGAGAGGATATTCCGATTACTTTCTCCTGACGAGAAAATGACGAGACGCGGAATTTAGATGAGAGTAAGTAGACAAAAGAAAAAGGTATACCGGTCGTTCAAGCATAAAGACTTCACAAGAAAACTATTACACGACCATATTTAAACGAGACACGTACTATATAGAGTTAGGTGTATGGAGGAAAACAAAGCGAAGTTCGAGTAAGTAACGGGATACCTTCTGGATTCGTCGCGGCTCCTGCACACCCGTATCAAATATATTTAGAGGGGACTAGTAAAAAAAAGATGGATAAAAAAACTGGAGCGACAAAACAAAGGAAGAAAGAAAAGACGAAAAAAATATTCATCGGATGACGGCGGATGCCTCCATTTTGCGCGAGACGTGAACGAGCGAGTCGTTTCCTCGTTATCGACGTAATTGATTGACGGGTGAGAGAGACCATATAACAGATTCAGGGAAAAGTTCATCTTTTTTCCTTCCTCCTTTTCGCCCGTTATATAAATATATATATTTTTTACCGTTCATCCGCGCGTTTTTTGACGCGGTCATAATGGAATTGTCGGAATGGAGAGCGCGCGAATAATAAAAAGGAGGGAGGCAGATTAAAAAGTACTCCTTTTAATGAAGAGACACTCGCGTCACCGAGACCGGTCATCATCTCTCGAAATCATTCCGAGCCCTCTCTCGCTCCCTCTTTCTCTCTCGCTCCCTCTCTCTCTTCCTCCCTCTCAGAGGACGACGGAAGAAAATATTTTTATGCATGCATTTATGTATGCCTCTCTCCTTCACTCCCTCTCCGCATCTTCTTCCTTTTGTGTTGATTTCGTTTTTTTCATTTCACCGCATGGAAATTCCCCTGCCTGTTGCTAACTCTCTCTCTCTTCCTCCCTTCTCCTCTGCGTCCCTCTTCTCTATATCAAAAATTCTATCTACGGTTCCATCGCTTCCTCTGCTACCTTGCCATTTCAAAGCGGCGTGTCTCGCTCGCCGGGTAAAATGAAAACGCGGGGAATTTGGGTGGGCAGCGAGAAACGAGGCAATCCCGCATCGTCGTATGCACGCGTTTTGTACTTCTTTTGTTCGATGACACCTACTGGAAAATTACCGTAATTTTACGCACACGGTGAAGTTATCTGGTTATTCGAACTCCGTATTAATTTTAGCAAAAAAGTATAACACATTACACATTTTCATATGAAAATATATCGTAATGATCTTTTATAAATATGTTCTTACTTACAAATGTGAAAATCAATGTGACTTATTACCACGTACAATATTTACCTATAGTTTTGTTTATTTTTTAAATAACTGTGACATTTTACAGAAGAAATATATAAGACAGCGGTTCCCAACCTTTTTCACTTCGCGAACCCCTTGAGCTAACCTATTTCTTGTCGCAAATCCATTGAGTTAACCTTTTGTCTTCGCGAACCCCTTGAGTTGTTACGGTTTTAGCGGCGAACCCATTATTTAAAGTAAATTTTGTAAAAATATCTTTTTGAACGCGTTTAGTTCATTAAAAATAAAAAGTTTATATAGCACATAGTATATAAACGTTTACAATAAAATCAAAATCTCTGATATTGTCATCAGTTTCTAGTTAGTAGGTATCCTGTAAAATTTGAAAATAATTCTTGAAGCGTACGAAAAAAATTTAGAACAAAAACAATCAACTAATTTGAATTAAATAAAAATATTAGTAAGAATTGTAAAACCAAGCCATTTCCTCTTCTCGCAAACCCCTCAGATTTATTTGGCGAAACCCTAGGGGCACGCAAACCACCGGTTGGGAAACGCTGGTATAAGGAATGAAAGAACAACCACTGGATTTGAAACTAAAAAATCCCATCCAAAATTTTGATCCAGCACAGGAATTTATAATACACCGTTACAAAACAGAAAATAATTTTCAGAGTGGAATAGGATGATCAAAAAACATTTACCTTTTACTAGTATTTCAAATGCAGTATCTCCCACGAACTTCTCAATGCATTACTGGTTCTTCCCGCTACATCCTAAGAATGATCATACAATGCCATCGAACTAAGCGTTAATGTATTCAGGAGCTCCGTATTGGTAATGTTTCTAAAAAACTAACACTAACAATGCATTCGTAAAAGTTTTTTAGATGATTAAAAATACTGAGCGGGTTTGGAACGCTAAATAATACGCACCTGGACTTTTGGTGAGGAAGGTACACGTTTTAATCGGAAATTATGACAATAGGTTCTTTCACAAGGGTTTCAAACTAAAACGGTCTAATAGATTAATTCAAATTACGTTGCTAGGCACATGACATAATAATGAGCCTAAAACTTTTACCGAATATTAAAAGCACACGGCTCAAAATGGAATATATTTTAATTTAAAAACTTGTATACAGTTACTGAATATTAAATATTTTAATATTGTTTCGTATCTCTTTGTTACTCCATGACGATCTCGTTCAAAAGATTTCTTTTTCTACCTACTGTTGAATCAAAATAATGAGAGGGCCGCACTTTATGAGCTGGCGGGCTACGTGTTTGATACTTGTGATCTAGAGCAGCGTTTCTCGACAGCCAGTCCGCGGACCGCTGCCGGTCCGCGGTCCAGTATTGGCCGGTCCGTGGTATTCCATTTTTCTCATTCAAGTTTTATAATAGGAAGCACTGGTTAATGAAAGGCTTGTGATTTTAGTTGTCAAAGTGTAACATTGTCAAATGATTGGTAGTTTAAAATCGATTCTACCGGTCCTTGGTGGATTATTCAGATAATACCCAGGTCCGCGGTAAACTTTCTGTAATTATACCGGTCCGCGATGAACTTTCGGTTGAGAACCGCTGCTCTAGAGACCACATGCCGTATTTTCCCGAATATAATGCGCATGCGAATATAACACGCACCCCAATTTTCAAAGATCGACTTCAAGAAAAAAAAAATTATAGAAAGAGTGGGAATATAATGCGCAGTAAATTTTTTGTTAAAGTAATTTTAGGCAAAAAATGCGCATTACGGGCAAATATGGGAATTTAGCACAATAGTCCGTGGGATTGGAATGAGACTTGTTATCCACATGCACGATGGCAAACTGTCTCTCCACTAGGTATACAGTGGACTATATACTTCTCTTTTAAACTCTATTTGCATATGAAGGAAGATAGTCGAGCGGAAGCTGAAGGTCTAGCTGCGTTCTTATTCATACGAAACGGAAAAGGATAAGGTGCGAAAATGAATGAGAAAGAAAGACGGTAGACACGTGGGCTGTTGGCGACAGAGAGAGAGAGAGGGAAAGCTTGGGGATCGGCATATGGCGGGAGGTGAGAGAGCGAAGTAGCGGAAAACGAGGGCGAGGTGCGAAGATAGAATGCAGTGGAAGGATAGATAAGAAGATAGATATCTTAAGGGTGGCGAACCTTCGCGAGTTCGTGAACCGTAGCTGTCGAAAAAACGCAATGAAATTTTTACCTTTTAACCCTTAATGTGCTTAGGTAAGATTCCATTAGCAGATCCCCCCTGGCATATGTAGGGATAAAATGTAGGGGATTGAAAATAACTTGCTAAATATAACGCATTTAAATATTAAATAATTAAAGTTTTCAGACTTATTTTATTGATCAGTTACTTAGGTATATATGACAGAAAATACTGAAACGTGTCTATAGTGAGCTGATTTCGAAAGCAACTATGCACGGCCGTTGGTTGCGAAGAATGCTTAAACACAATCTTTAAATTCAAATGAAAATTATCGAGCTCGTATTATAACTAAAAAATTCAAGAACAAGCACTTAAAAAAATGTTCTCAGGTACATCCAATAGTTGTGGGTATTAGAGATATCTGAAACAAGTATTTTTAAGTGCTTGTTCTTGAACAGTCTTTACAGGTTTAAGTAAGTTTATTTATTTAACTCACAGAGCATCACAAAAGAGTGAAAAATAATATAACGGCTGAATATTCTATCAAGTAATGTCACGATAAAAAAGTGGTCGTCTCCAAATAAAACAAAAGCATTTTATACTCTCTTTCTATGACATTAATCATTGTCGATTGTTTTAAGACCTTTAATGGGCGTTGAAAACAGCAAAAAAGCGTGATATGCGTCTACTTGTATGGTACTCTTGTAAAATTAGTCTCACGATTATCTTAGATTCGCTTAAGATTAATATGGACCAATATAAGATTACACCTTCAAAACCAAGATCAATAGTCTCTGCTTCAACCTGCAATCCTAAATTACAGTGTAATTTTGGATTCATATGAATACATAATACTGTGAAAACCAAGAAAGTTTTCTTATTTGAAAACAGCCCCAAACAAAATTGGCTAACGTGATAAACAAAAAAATTCTCTAATTTGCAAATAGCTCCAGAACAAAAACACGTTATAAATCGCGCAAAACGAGACATACATGTATTCCAGTTTTCCGGTATAAGTCACTGAGAAAAACATAAAGCTAGAAGAAAGCGACAAAATCCACGAAATTGCGATCCAAGTTATTTATGTCATTCCTTAGAATATCTCACGCGCCACTTTGCTTCATTCAAGATTAATATATAAGCAAATAGCGGTCGAGAATGAAGCAGTACACAGATAACAGTGTGACACATATGGCTGACGGTTGAATAAATCCCGAGTCAACATAGCAACAACAGAACAAAAGACGGTAGATAAATAATAAACACCACCTTCAAATACCGACAAAAACTCATTCCTCATGAGAGAGTCGAACTCTCGACCCCTGGTTTAGGAGACCAGTGCCCTAACCACTGAGCTAAGGAGACACTCAACTGAACGCCCTATGGCAAACGAGGACCAAGTGATGGAAATTATAAATAAAACAAATAAAAATAAAATTTTTAAGTTCTAATACCTTTTCTAAAGCGCACAAAAAGTGTAAAAATAAAAATATTGCAATTTTGTTATTAATAACTTATATAAAACGCACTGAATTAAAAAAATAAATTATTGAATTATTAGAGATATTGAATATATAAACGTTATGTTGCAACTCTAATAATTAGTTCAGATGTCTTCAAGTATGCAACAAAACTTTTATATATTCAATATCTCTATTAATTAAATAATTTTTTAAAAAAATTTCAGTCAGTGCGTTTTATATAAGCTATTAATAAAAAATTATAATATTTTTATTTTTACACTTTTTTGCGCTTTATAAAAGTTATTGATTTAAAAAATTTATTTTTGTTTTCTTTTTAGTCTTAATGTAAAATATATATGTTTATATATTTTTCAAAATTTAAATTTTTTGACTAACTAGGGAGATGCCCGTTGAAATTCTACGGGAAAGTTTTTAATTAAAATTTCGTGAGTAGATTATCCAAGTCAATGGTACCCAATTACACTAAACCGGCAATTAAGCAAATCACAAAAAATGCGTCAAATTCTCGCGTTAAAAACTGATCTGTTGATCAATTCGATGTGTATTCAAAAATCGATGGCAGGAAAATTAACTTTTGTTCTTTTAGGCGATCGTTATTTCACGTCTTGACCTCCTACGATGGTGCAAGGTAATTTTAATATGCGAATGATTAATGTTGTACATTCTGATGTATTCCTTCTCGCATATAACGCAACGAAACATTTCCCTCTCCTCTCTCTCTCTCTCTCGTGTTAAAAGCATTCAAAGCACGCTTTCACCCATAAGGATTGAAACAATAGAATAGAATTTCGAGGTTTAACAATGCAACTCGTTGGCAAGGCAACATCCCGTTATAATGGCCAGATTTCCTGAAAATATGTAAATTAAACGTTTAAAATGAGGGATTTGGAAATGCAGGCGGAAAAAGATGAACATAGTAAGAATCTATAATTTTTTCTTTAAAATGGTTTAGATCCAAATATCGTAGGTCAATTATTTCTAATTTAGACCTCAAAAAGATTAAAAGCCTACACGTCAAAAAGTCGACGTTTTCGTGATATTTTATGGAAAATGGAAATTTCTTCCTTAGAGTCGAACCCGTGTCGTTTTTCTAAATATTTTTTCGTAAATCACTCTTAATATGTGAATAAAGCATTTTGCCAAATTTTTATTTTCTATTTCGATATATATATATATGAATTTTCGGTGCTTGCATACTGCAAGAGCTAAAAAATCACCATATACCAAGATCTAAACTCGTAAATACACCAAAGCGATCTCCAGGACAACAAAACTTCAGTCACGTGGAGCCTTTATGTATTAGATAATAAATTCCATGAGTAATAGCAGTATATTTATAACTTTCCGTAAATTTAAGGTAACTATCCGTAATTTCCAAATTCTCTGACAATCAGCTCGTGTCCTAGTTTTCGTATTTCAAGTTTCGTGACTCAGATCGACCTGCATGACCAATAAGAATAATCATCAATAAGACAAAAATTACGGAAAAATTAGGATATTTTGTGTTAAGGTTATGACATCATCATCCGTGCCTTTAGCACGTATTTGGATTTAAAAATTGCGAAATAGGTATGAATCCATTATATTTAACAATTGAAAAGAGTTAAAATTTCTCGAAAAATTACGAAACACAACATTAAAATACCTTTCAAGTTTTACCTTTACAACTATCAGGTCTGCTTCTCCTATTTTGATCCCTTATAGGTCTGGAGAAAAACAAACCTATTCGCTCTTTCCTACAGTCGATAACCCTAATTTAATCGTCATGTTTGGGCTTTCATTAGTACGTAACAATTTCAGTTATCTATGATACCCTCAATCGCAGTGCGTGATACAATTAGTGTTTTGGATAGAGTAAAATCTTTAACGGAAGAAAATATTGGTTATGATGTTTTCATAATATGCATGATATTGAAAATTACAATAAGTTAACTTATATGCTTATGGGAATAAACTTGATGTTAATTCGATTAAAGAAAAATGAAAAAATATATTTCCGTAACTCGAATAACTTTTGCATTTCTTTGAGATCCGAGTTATGGAAGTTCGTTAAAAGCAGTGAGGTCGTTGCCATAGTATTTAAAAAATTTCCATTATTGAAAAGAGAAAAAATTCACACATTTTTCTATAAAAAGCAAATATTTACAATAATACGGCATGTATTTGAATTTTGTTTTAAAAAATTAAGAACTCCGTTCTTTCAGATAGATAACTCGTCCTTTTTCGAATTCGTATCCCAATTTTAAGTAATTTAAAAAGGCATTTTTAGAAAGCCTTGCACTGAATCCCATGCCTTTCTTATGGGGTATTGAAATTAAATATTGGGATTAAAAAGACCCCTTAAATATGAACGTTTTTGTGATTTTTGATTTTGCTTGTTGTTTATGCCACTCGACCTACCTACGTACCAAATTTCAGATTTCTAGCCCTTCTAGAAGTACGTAAGAGTTTTGTGTCAGTGGGACAGTGAGGAACAAGTATTATAGATATAAATGTGAAGTTAATATAAAAGTTATTAAAAATGGTTAGGCTTATACCCTTTCCTGTCCATACACGATGTGGTGCGAAGCGATTTAAAAAGAGATATGAGAGGATACCTAAGATATGCGACGAGAGAAAAATACGGACTCGAAGGAAAAGGAGTATCCAAAGAATAAGATGATGAGTCAACTGCTAAATATTGAGAGAAAGAAGGCGTAGAATAGGCGGAGGTCAACGAGAAAGGTAGGAGAAGACAAATAGAGAAGGAAATAATTTCAGAATTGTTTTAAAATATGGGTTGAGATTTTTATCTGATAAATGATACGGGGCACTCCTGAAAAAATAAAGAGATTGAATAATAACTATGCTTATATCAACAATAAGGTATCTGCCCTAAAAATAGTTCACAGATCATCGGTTTTAATTGATAAACATATATAAAGCTGCCATTGGAATAAACGAAACTTAAGGAAAACAAATTGGCAAAAAAGTTGGTTCATAAATAGAAAAAGAAAATATAAATCTCACTACAAACAAAAATTGCTAACGACCGAAAAATGCATTCTTATAAACTTATGAAATCGCGAGCCTACAATTGAAATGCAATTACCATTTGGAACCCACTACCATAGTAAAATCGATGCTTCCTGAAAGAGTTTAACTCACGACCCCTGGTTTACGAGACAAATGCTCTAACCACTGAGCTAAGGAGGCCTTCAATACACGAATATTTGCTCAATGGTTGCAAGTAAAATAAAAGGAATTGCGTATTTAAAAAAAGGAAGAAGAGGATTTATATCTATTCACATATTGGCGACGAAGGTCTAGAAACTTAGAGATGGTAAGAAAGGGAAGATATTTGAAGAAAAATATGGTCTCGAACAAAGGAGAAAAATGCAGAAATTGAGGAAAATCGAAAACCTAATTTAAGACGATTAGTCAGCAAGGAAAATAAAACCGAGAAAGTAAATTAAAATACTAAATTACAAAAAATTAATAATTGTGCAAGTTACATTGTGGTTTATGTGATGCCGCTTACTCAGTCATGTAGCCGCAAAAACAATTGATTGATGTTCCTTTCCGAAACAAAGTAGACATCTTCAGTGATAATTCACTGATGGTTTCTTATAAATCTTTATTACTAGGACAATAGCAGAAGTAGATAACCTGCACTATTTAAGTAAAAGGAAACACGAGAAGAAAAATTCGGAAAGCCTTAAATATAATGCTGCAACTAAAAACGCACGCTAATTACAACGGAAGGGTGAGAAATCATGAACTCTACGAATTCTCATAAGTTCCTACAAAAATTGACGCATCCTGAGAGAGTCGAACTCGCGACCCCTGGTTTACGAGACCATTGCTCTAACCACTGGGCTAAGGAGACCCTCAAAATACTTTCACCGGCGATTCGTTCATTAAAGCGAGAAAATTCAAATAATTTTCTTTTTGTTCGTTTAAAAAAATATGCATTGAAAATGACCGAATCAAGAACTATTCCACAATTATCTCTCACTGGCATAATCCTCTTTTTATTTCTTCTATGCGATTGGCAGGTTGTTGCGGTAATTAAAAGATGAAGTGTGTATATACATTCACAAACCATAATTTAGGAGATTGACAGAGGATGCACAATCCAGAGAGAGATGGAGTGGATACCAGCCGCTCTCAAGCTATGGCAAGGAGAGATGACTTATATCAGTCGGGGGTAGGAAAATATAAGCAGAGAGGAGAGATGGGAAAGTAAAACGAGTGGGGGAGAGGGAGGGGAGAGAGAGAGGGAGTTAGGGAGATGGAAGAAGTTAAACTGGGCACGAGCGAGGGACAGAGAGAGAGAGGGAAAGAAAGATTTTTGAGAGCTTTTTTGTGTAGCGCCATCTGGCGATGGGTGACGCTCTCTTTACTGCCATTTTTACGCAGATGACTGCTTCTCTGCGAGATGTTGGATTGTGCCTAATGCATAATATCATTATTCCGATTCTCCTTCTTTCCCATTCCCTCCATCCATGGGAACCCTACCTCCCTCTCTCCCTCACACACATTCTCTCCTTCCAAGTTCCATACTATAAACCCCTTTCTCCGGAGAGGAAGGAAACTACAGCAGAGAGACTCGTTTTACTGGCGCTGATGTCGCGGAAAAAGGCGACGGAAACCCTGTTATATGAGTATTTTTTATTTGAGGTGAGAGGAAAGGGGATTGCGTGCGGCGTTGGAGGCTGGGCGGAAACAGGCTGGAGGTGAGGTTAGAGTAGAGGTGAAGAAAGAGGTAGGGTGGAAAGTAGAGGTTATGGGAAGGAGTGGGGAAAGCTAACAGAGAGAGGCCAGAAGAGGGAGAGGTTAATGGATGGGGAGAGTCAGGAGGGAGGGAGGAGGAGAGAGAGAAAAAGACATGCCGAGGGGAGGCAAAGGTGTACTGTAATTTCTGGGCAGAAATAAAATGAGAGGTTAAAAAATAAAGAAACCGGAATTGCGAGGGGAAATTAATTTAGCTCAATTACTAGCGTGCCTAAGCATCTCCAGGTTGCGGCGACCCAAAGGCGAGAAAATGGCTATCTTGACTAATACGCTAGAAAAAATGTAAATGGGATGGAAAGACGAAGTAGATTACATAAAAAGGTAACATACACGTTCCAAATATTAAAATTGAGAAATTGGAAGTCGCAATTTTTCGGCCGTGTTTCAATGAACAATATGTGAAATTCAACTGATTTGTGTTGCATAGTTGGTTAAACCATTTCAGGAGATGGACATGCACGATTTCATGGCTCAACCAACATGTTCAATGGCGCGGCAACAATGAGGAAAGTTTCAAGTTGTCTTGATCAAATTTTCATAAAAAGAAGGAAAGCCATACTAGCGAACTAAACTTGAACTATCAAAAGACGTATGCATCAAGATGAAATTTTAGAATGAGCTCCGTTGCGCTGAGGCTAATGATTATTTTTTTCTAAATATAATAGGTGTATTTCAATCACAAAACGGTAAAGTTTATTAGTACTTGATGGACTTTGATTTATTCATTCGTTTAAAATTTGATAGAAAATCCTTAATCGTTGATATTAAACTTTATTTGTTTTCCACTTTTTTATCTTGAACTCTTTTAACTCGATATTCGCTGAAAAACATAATAATTGAAAACTTAATCCAGTAGAACTGTGTAGAATTTTGGCGAAGTTTTTCTAATTATTCGCTTTTTCTTTTGTTTTTAAGCAATGAAATTCCAGATATTTATCGATGACGTAGTTCAGTTGTTGTTTGTTCTGCTACCCAGATAAATTTAACATGTAATGTAAAAATTTACTTGGTGTTTGCATTAACTCTTAAAATCATGAATTTCATTGGAAGAATAAATGTTTTTATTTGAAATTGAAACTTAATTTGAAATATTTTAGCAATTACTTGAACCAGTTTTTAGATCATAAGCCATACACTTTCGAATATATTTTCTATCCGCTACAATATGCATCAAAAGTTATCAAAATAATGTACTTGAATATCCATAAAAATGGACATGGTGACTGAAAAGATTAAAAAAATTGGCTGTCCGTTGCAGATCTGCTTGCAATACAAAGTAGTAAAGATAAGAGAAATAAATAAAGAAATAATGAAAGTTATGAAAGAAAAGAAATGCGAACGACAGAGTCATAGTGACGTTCTTACCGAATTGGTTCGAGATAAATTTTCTTTTTTTCTTATCACCTATGATGCATCGTTAAAAATTACTCGAACAGAGAATAATGTTTTTCGTAAAATTTAAAACGTCAATTTAAAATTTCAATTTAAAAATTATAGTGTAAATGCTAGTCAAATGACGGATTTCAATAATATTTAACAGCTGCATATTGTTTTATATCTATTTGAACTGGCAAGGACTTTCTTCCATAAAAGAAAGAGCCGTGAAATCATGGTTTCGTATGATAAATAGTTTTAGATCAGTTAATTCACATTTTTGCCAACGCACTTGCATCCAAATGGATTTATATCGGAATATTGGAAATATAAAAAGGAACGTTCACTGTAATTATATGTTAAATTGCGAAGTATTCTACAGGAATTTTTTGAGAAGCACATTGATTGATTGATATTATTTTATAACTTTGGACAAAGCAAATTTTAAGTACATTTCATTTGCTGAATATGTGTACCTTGAAATAAATCAAATGAATAAAAAAATGTACAATTTTCAGTGCAAGGTTTTTATTATACCGGATTTGTGAAATTTTCAAGGCAATTCATTTGACCCTTTAGTTCACATACTGCTCTACAGAGACGCACTTCGAAACGATTCATCTATGTTGAACCGCAGTACGTTTTTCCCCATTTAAGCGGGAGAGATATAAGAGTTGGTAAGAAAAGAGGGAGAGGTTACAGCCGTGGGAATAGTTTGAGAGAACTCTAGATTGGTAAATTCACAAAGACTGAGAGAATGGAGGAGGAGGGTCAGCATAAGGGAAACGAAGTATAATAACAAAAAAGTGAAACGGCACTTTAACCGCACGCCAAAACAATCGATAATTTCGCGAGATTGGGGTCGAAATGGGAGACGTATAAAAAGGGCGACGGGAGGGTAAATAGAAAAGGGAGGGAAGTTGGGTACTACACAATATCCTCCTTTTGATAAGGGGACCGAAGGAAATAAAAAAAATATGTTCAGAAGAGCAGCGCTAATGGGCTGTTGTCGCTGACCATATTGAGACGCCATGAGAGCGGATGCCTCAAGGAGCGAGTAAAGCAGAATATTTAAAAAAAAATCTAAATGGAGTACGGCGAGTGAGTTTTAGAAGTGGAATAGGGGGCGTGGAGGGATGGGGTAGAGGGTGTCAGGAGTATTGGGAACAAAGAGGATGGTAGTAACAAGGGAAATGGAGTAAGAAATGGATAAGGGGAAATTCTTGAAAGGAAAAGGAGAGAGGTGGAGATAAGAGTGAGACAGAGAGAGTGGAGACTTGAGAGAAAGAGAGAGAAGAAATAATAATAAAAAACAATTGAACGCGTGCGTGTACGCATGCTCCCCATTCACTCTCATTTTTACGCTACACATATCCGAACCACGGACTTTATTCTCCCTACTCTTTCTGTTTTCTCCTTCTCACTCTATCTTTCTCTCCCTCCATTTCGCTATCTCTCCTCTCCTTCGCTCTCTCTTCCTCTCTAGACTAGCAATAGAGAGAGAGAGAAAGAAAGAGATGAGATGGGTTGGGGAGGGCAAATCGGAGACCGTAGACGAAAGGGAGAGAGTGAGAGAGGAGGCCGGAGGCAGAAAGAGAGAGGGAGAAGGGGTTACTACGGAGGATAACAATAGATCTCCTTTTGTTTTCCCTCTTTAAACGTTAACAATGGCGGAACTTGATGGACTCGCTCTCTCTCTCGCTCACTCCAGCAGTCGTGCGCGCGCGCCTCTTCCCACTCACCCGCTCTTTCCTCGTCTCTCTCTCTCCCATCCCCGTGACCAGCGCTGCGCTCCCCTGCCCATTGTTTTGCATTGTTGCGACAGAGGAGCCGTAAGTATTTCGCTCAAAGTGGCGTTCACCGAGAAAAGAGAGAAGGGTAAAGGGGGAGGAGAGCAGGAGAGAGAGAGAGAGATGGGTAGCACTAGAATAAAAAAGAGGGAGAGGAGTAAGGGGTTATGGAGGGAGAGAGTACACTATGAGTGAGGTTTGGAGTGGAAGGAAGTTAGCTGGATGATTTCGAGGAGTTTATGAACGAGGAAGGGAAAGGGATGAAAGGGAAAACTCTTTTATTCCTTAACTATGGGCATTGAACACCAATGTACACAACACGAAGAAATATCCTCGCCCCTTTTCGATGCTTAAGTCCCTTAGTAAAGGAGAGAATATACATATATACACAATTAAAGATATTAGAATATTGAAATGCATGCAAAAATACGAATGTACACACACAAAGTTTTAGATTGACAGAGTGAAATTATGTAAGTTAATAAAAACTAAATATATTGAGTTGATTCCGAATTAAGAAAAGAGTACCAGAAACTGGTTTGTGATGTTATGACATAAAGATTTTTAGAATCAGTCAGTGAATCGCCACTGATGACAGATTCTACACACACCCACACACAATTATATATAGAGATATATCAAAAATGATGCTCCAGTTTGAATTGCTTATATTTAATTAAGTATTTAATTACGGCATTGTTTCTCATATCAAAACACCCATGAAGTACAGGAGATTTTATTCATGCGAAAACATTTTCACTACTCTTTGTAGACGTTAACTGATTTTTTTCATGAATGATGCTCTTTAAGTGATGCTCTTTACAACAGCTTTGATTTCATCCTTCAATTGGTCAACTGTGTCTGGAGTATTCTTGTATACTTTATCCTCAAATATTGCAATAAGAGATAAATAGATTCAAATCTGACTGTGGAGAAAATCACCGAAGAAATAGTAGCTGCAGTTATGGAGAATTTCAGTATCTATGTGGCGAAGAAACTGACATTTTGGTGACGGAATCGGAATATTTACAAGGAAACGTACCAATAAACTGCAGATCGTGTGATTGTACGCATTAATGTAAAATATTTTCAATTTAAGAATGATGGATTCGAAGCGTTTTTCAAAATATATAAACCCTTTTTCTTAAATTTGCCTTATTATATTTTCGAAAAACGTATTTATGACGACCATATGAAGATACGCATTATCTCTTTTTAAAAAAATCACTGATCGCAATGGTTCCTATTGACGTACTGAATAGCTATAATAATCAAAGCATGGAAAAATCATATTCAAAACTCTCAACCTGATGTCATTGATGTTTCATCAATTCTAGATTTTAACATGCCTACTCACTATACACACACAAGAAAAGAGTTATCATTGCAATGCTTGGTAACATTATATCAGACATTGTTAAAATTAACCAACGCATTTCTAGTTTAACTCAAGCTTTATTAATCATGCCAAATAAAAGATATTTCCATCATCTAATCATTAAAATTTTCTGTTGGTATTCTACTAAAATATTACTGAAAACTAATGGGAATCGGATTTACCTACCTTCGCTCTTACAAGTCGAAAGAAGTTCCTCTTGAGGCAGCATTATTACCACTCATTGATGGTCAAGGTTCTCACAGGATTGAGAACTGACGGGAATATAAAAGATATCTTGCAGGAAACTGAGGAATGGCAGTATTGCTCTCTGAAATGGGAAAATTTATTTTATCGAAACTTGCCAGCACTCATTAAAAGGATAAAAATATTTTTTTAAAGTTTAGCTTAAGAAAACTGCAAACCATTCTTACAATCACCTGGGTTGCTATGCTTTCATGATTTAGACTTATTATTGAGCTCATAAGTACAGTCGAACCTCGGTAAATCAGGCGTCCAATACTCCAATTTTTGATGAGTTAAAGTGGACTCAAAGTTTGTATAAGCTATTTAATATATCTTCCGTTTAGGTTCGAGTTACCGAGTTTCGAAGCTAATTTTGAGTATAATAGGTTAATATTGGTTGCAGATACCCCTAAATTCAAACAATTAAGTGTGGATGATGTTCATTATTTCTTGTATATGCATATCGGAAAAGGAGAGGATACATACGGGATACGTTTTGTTGGTATAGCTACATAAAATAATTGTTTGTACAAGAAAATATCACAAAAACAAACCTTTCGAGATCACTGTCACGTACCGATAATCGTAAAAGTAGCTGTGGAGATAACATGCACAAAATATGAAAAAGCGAAGCTAATGTATGGATTAGAATGCGCAAAATGTTTCTTGTTAGGTTTTCGGAGAAATAATGGGCTTTCTCCTTAGTGAGAGATGCTCTCAAATCTCTGGAGTGTTTTCCTCGTTGTTAGCATTTCGAAACAAATTTTCTATTTTTATTTTACTATAAATTAAATTCAGTAAATATAAATTACATAAATATATAAATATAAACATAAATATGACTTGTAATTTTCAGTATTTAAATAGTATTCTTTCAAACGAGTGATAAGCTATCATCCATTGTGATAAGAAGTGCGACTTACTTGCGTTCTAAGAATACTTCAAGGCGGTCCCCGCCATACCATGAAAATTACAATACGTGTTTACCAGTTCGGACAATACCTTTACCAATATTGATCCAGAGCATATACAAAGAAACACGGCCATAAACAGCTTTAAAGAAGCAGAAAGTACAGCAGAAAGAGAAATGCAATAACCCCTGAAGACTTGATTGCTAGGTATCGTAGTGACCGCCGAAATTCCAACCCGTTACCTGCATTTACTCATGGACATGGAATTGTGTATTTACATACATTTGCACATGCACATACGCAAGCACACGTATCCATTCATACACATGCAACACACACGAAAGCATGACGATGGTCTCTCCCTTGCCCCTCCTTTCGCATCAACTCTTCACTTCCCCCTTAACCCTCTTCACTTCCCTTTATATCGAGGGGTTTCATTTGAAAAGGTTTTCGATTCACAACACACTGAAAAGGCTCCATTGGCTGACATAGAAGTCGACGGTTACAATCTATTAAGGATATGGTTCGTGCGGGATATGTATATGAGCATATTTCCCACGCTTGTAACCTTATAGTTTGTAAGAAAAAAATAGAGACCACACTCCCTCTTACCTCCACCTCCTAACCCTTCGGTTCGGGGCAGTTCCTCTCGATATTTTAGAGAGCATGACGGCGACTCCCCCCAGTCTCCCACCCCATATCACGAATATGTAAACTCATCCCTTCCTCCACCCTCTCATCCTTCATATCTTATTCTTCTAATCTACTTTTCTCTCGTCGACTTAACGCCCGGAAAGTTTTTTAAATAAATATCAACAAGCTATAAAGTTGGTTCTCACTGAGGTGTACCTACATGTAAGTGTGTGTAGTTTTCCTTATCCTCCCATAAACTCTCCTCCATTCCACTCTTTATCACCTTCTCCACCTTAAATTTCGCTTCTTCACACCTTCCTCTTCATCTAATTGTAAGACAAGCTCTTTTAGTCAATATTACCTATTCTCCTCCGGCCTTGGTAGAGCGGTTACTATGAGGGTTTCTGACTCTCATTGCTGGGGTCGCGAGTTGGAATTCTGCCATGGGTATGTCCTATTGATCATATTTGTTATAGTTGACATCCTCATTTTAAAAGCCCGTGAAGTGAAATGAAAATTTAGGATTAATAATGATTTTGCAAAGAGCGAGACAAACGTTGGAACAAGTAATAAGGCGGGTGAAAAGAAGGGAGTGTACTTCCATATTTGGGACGGTTGGTCACCCTACTGTAAGTCAATATGAGTACAATACGAAGTATGGCGAAAAAAGTAGGACGAAAGATTGTGAAGAGAAGAGAAAGAGAGGGAGAGAACGAGGTGGAGAGGGTGCGAGGAGGGAAGTGACGCCGAAAGGAAACCGGCGATTGGAAGCCGGACAACTGGGCTCCTGTACGACTGGGCGCCAAAAATTTTGAAGGTAATCGGAATTAGAGAGACTACATTTTTGTGAGCCTGTATTTAAGACAGAGGAATTTCGGTTATCTGATTTTTTCAGGCGTTGTATTTTTAGGCACCAACGTTACATGCAGTGAATTTTTAGCACAATGAGCCGAGTGAATAAAAATTAACCAAATGCTATTATTTACAAATTATAGCATTTTTTAAGAACTAATTAATTAATTTGAGTTGAATACAAACAAGTGATAATATAAAAATTATTTTTTATAAATAGATTATATATAGATAATACCTTTAAACCCATTAAGTTTATTTTATTTACAATGACTTAGATTACATTATTTACAATATATACATTGAACTTCGGTAAAGCTCGAAATCTTTCTAGTTCTGCCAAAGGACTTTGGTTACAGATGTTATAACTCTTGACTTTGTTGTTCTCTAGTTCTGAGATCTCTATCCCATCTCACTCGAGTAAGCGTGATTTGACCAGAGTTAATTCAATATACAACTTAGAATCAAATTTTAAATGGAGCATCTTAATTCCCTGTTTATATATTCATGCTTCCCCCAGTTAAACCTTACTATCGTTGGTCAAGGGTGTAAATTCAGAAATTATTTCTTGTTTTCCATATGACGACGAATTATTTTATCATCAAAAAATTTAAAATTTTCGTGTTCAAAAGAAATTGGTGCATGAAATCGACGCGCATTTCAAAATTGACTGTAGGAAAATAAATTTTCATTCTTTTAGTCATTCTTCGGTTTAAGTTCCAAGGTTATTTTCAGTAGTTTTAAAGTGCGAGTGAAAAATATGCTGCACAATTCCCATAAGATAGAAATGGAAGAATTAAACGGTCCAGAAATCAAACTCGGGTCGTGATACAACACGTAAATTACTCTTTAGGTGTTGGTCTAGTTAAAACTGAAAGAATGGTTAAAATATATTCAGCCGTTTTTGAGTTATACGATGTTCTAAGGAATTTGAACACAAGAGCATAAATAGAAAAATTATCAAATAGAAGTTCAAATATAAGTTATTTGCTTTTACTCGAATGAACTAGAATTTGCTAATTTTCAAAAATTTCCTGTATTAAATGCTTAAAATATTGTTAATAAAACCGTGCTTATACTAAATTCTTTTAGTATATACTTTCCATTTTTAGGTAAGGTTAGGGAATTACTAAAAAATTTTCAGAACATTACTTAAGTTTGTCAAACTGAGTCTGCTTTTTTGCCATTGGCACGTCAGCCCCTTGTGCAACTCTTGCATAAATTGTAGCCGGTAAGAGTGACCGGAGAAAAATAACGTGTCGCTCCTTTAACAGTACATAGACAACTAACTACAGAAAGCACTGCTAAGAGAGGAGGGAGCGTGTTTGAACATGAATAGCGTTAGACATCTTTCGGAAACGTGAGAGTCAAAATGACCATTCTAGGGTAAAAAAATTTCAGTTTCACAGAAGAAAATGTCGGGCGTATTTAAAATATTTTTCTAGACAAAATCAAGAGAAACAATTTGTTTTAAGTTAAGGTAAATTAAATCAATTATTTTTTTAAATATTTCCTAAACTTTATAATGAAACAACCACAATTATCACTTGTTTTTAAAAGTAAACAAAAACAACAAGAGGGGGGAGGGGAAGAATTGGAGAGGATCTTACATAAGGCGTTTTTTCTGTAACAAACTTTAGATACATATTTTTACGTAAAATAAGTATTTAATTTATTCAATATATTTAAACCTAATCACTAATCATAACTAGGCAAAGACGTTAACAAGTCGAGCACAAGTTAAGATAAGCTTATTCTGAAAAATTAGTACTCTATCTTTAATATTTTTTGAGATATAATGGTCAAAGTCTGATTGATAGAAAGACAAAATATGCACATTTGCTCGGTATTCACGAAATTTCTTAAAACAATACTAAATGCTTATAAGAGTAAACTTTTATTCACTGGGAATAGAGCGAATGCTTTTAGTATTTGCTTATTATTTTAGCAAATATTTTTACTGTTTTCTTTAATCATTTGCTAAGTTTCTATTCATTTATTCATTAATTATTTGTGCCAGATTTTATCAAACTAGCCCTGCCCAACGCAAGCCAACCCAATCGCTCTTTTTTTTCGTGTAAACACGTGCAAAAACAAACGTACGCGTAAAAAAATTCAGCTCCCTAATAAATTTGCGTTAACAATTGATCCCTGTATATACATATATATGTATATATATATATATATATATATATATATATATATATATATATATATATATACATATATATATACATATATATATATATATATATATATATATATATATATATATATATATGTCTCTCATTTATCGCTGAAGAAGGGCATAGGCCCGATAAGCTTGCGTGTTTTTTGTTTTTGTGTTCGTGTGTTCAACGTGTCTCTTCGACGCCCCCAGCAGCCTGCCAACTTGGTCTCCGACTTGGTAAGTGTCCGCTGGGCTTCCTTCAACACCTTGTTGCCACCCTCATCACTACCGTTTCATTTCCTTAATTCATTTCCTTAATTTATATATATATTAGTAATAAATCGGCGCCGCCCAAACGTCCTGCTCCCGATGTGAGGAATTGGAGGTGAGCGTGAGGAAAGACATGCATTGGGTATGAGGAGAAGTACTTAAGTAACGTCATCCTTTTAATTAGGAAGAAGGAAGGATCGTCTTCATTGAGGCGCTGATTTCATAGTTCAAGCGGTCGTACGCGAAAAAGTGCACCACATTTGTTCATAGTTTTTGTATGCATTAAGTTAGGAGCAATGCTATTGCCACCTGAGATAAATAAAACTTATAATAGCCCAATTTTCACTATAAAACATCGCCAGTTAACTCCTGCGCCAAAAATTAGGGATTATGGCATCAAAATAACTGAAAATTGACTTACACCATATTTTATTGGTGCATCAAGGGGCCCAGGTCACTTTTTTTTCAGGTTGCAATGGCAATGCAATTTCCTTATAAACTGTTAATGCCTATCCGTCTCACTTGTGTCTTACGCGTTTGTGTATATGTTTGAAGAGAACGCTTTCAAATTATCGCTTTAATGAGAATAGTTCTTACCCAAAGCTTCTGCCGGAAAGGTTAATTTCGGTTAAAAAAATACCGGTACTTTACCTCGGAAGCGTGCTTACATAGGCACCATGCCATATAAATTAGATAAAAAGGGAATTTAGAGGTGGCCAACGCATCGTATATTTCCTCCCTTCGCGAAGAACCACCTCATAAAGTACACAGTTCGCACTAAAACTATCCGCCGTATAACTCAAAAACAAAATACCTAGTGTCGCCGAAAAAATAGAAGTCAAACACAAAGTTACCGCTGTTCTGAGAAAAGCGTTCTGTCTAGTTTTATGTGGGTAGCAAATTTCATAAATCTCTCTGGTCTTGCATCCGATGGGAAAAAAGTTTTTACAACAATGCTTTCCACTTTACACGTTACACTTACAGAGAACGTTGGCATCGCTTTAGTGCGCCCACTCCTGGCATCGGCAATACCTTCTCTATCTTTCCCTCTCTCCCTCCTCCCCACTGCAGCCGTCTTCCTCCACCCCCCGCCTTAGAGGACATGGCAGCGAATATTGAGGGAATTAGGGTTTTACATACGAATGCGAATCACGTTCAATCGCGCACTTGAAGGCAAAGAAAGGAAATGTTTTCATTTACATTATTGCCTTATAAGACGCCATAAACGTGTGGCATGGAACGTCGCTGAATCATATGCACATTCTAATTGAAATTTATTTTGGACTGTTTTACTACATAAGATAAAATACTACATATACCTTGATTCGAGCTATAATTTTGTCGCGTTTTGTTTTATTATTATTATCTAAAATATATGCTAGGCTAGGCTATCAGACAGGTAGCAACACAAGATTGCATGTACAATGTAACAGAAAATGGAATGTTAAAACTTTTACATGCATACACATAACTCATGCACAACGCATGTAGTTGAGAGTTTTCCAGGTAGACTATAGCGGCCATAGGCCACATAGGGTTCCCCTTATTGTTCGCCATACAAAGTGATTCTCTATTTTTTCCAACTACGTTGTCTAATTTGTGGGAAAATTTACTTATGAGATAATAACCATAAGTTTATTCTGAAATTTAATGAGATTTTTCAGGGGGGAGTACCTCAGGTAAAATATTCCATTCACTTGCTCCTCTATGTATGAATGATTATTTCCCTACATTCGCTTTGCACGTCATTAATCTTAATTTCGTGACCTTTTCCCCCGGCATAATCTAGTTTATTAATGCTTATTCGCAAATAAACTCATTCAGGGTCATCTCTCCTTGCTCGATATATTCCACCTAATTTGTTTATTCTTCTTCCAAACTCCCAACCTAAGCTATTCAACATCTCGGTTACATTATCCTGTCTCTATAGGCCATACCAAACCACTTTTCTCTGAAATATTTCTATTTTTCACGTTTTCTGTCCCATCAAATTTTTATACATTTTTGAGCATTATAATATGGGTTTCACTCATAGAATACATTCAATATTCAGGCTCACAAGAAACACGCGGTACAATCATGCCACTCAAAAACTCAAGAAATTCAAAACTGCTAAAATTTTCCAAGAGCTTTCTTTTAAACTCAATTAATTCTACACTTAATAGACTCCTAACCAAAGGTTCTCAAAATCTTAAATATGCTGGACTAGGGGTCGGAAACGTATTGCATGCGTGCCAAAAGGTGGCGCGCGAAGAGATTTTACATGGCACAATATTTCTGATAAGAATTGTAAAAAGTATGTATTTTCAGAGGAATTTACTTTTATTTCAACTGTATTTCATACTGTAATGATAAAGAATTATATTCACGCTAGCTCACAGTATAATAATCACTTTTCGTAAGCGATGTGGACAAAATAAATTTAAGGGTGGAGCGCGCGGAGGACCACAGATTATGAATATCGATCAAGAGTGGCACTCGACAGAGAAACGTGGCAGACCCCTGTGCTAGAATAACAAGAGACATGAGATTATCAGTCTCACTCTATGATTCCTCTAAACTAACTTCGCTGCTACTCGACTCTAGGATCACTCTGAGAACTATTTTCATTCCAACTTCCCATTCTATTCCCTCCTTCTACTCTCCATCTTTCCCCTCCCAAAAACCTATCTCCTAACTCCCCATTACTCCGAATCCTCCCTACAACCGCTGGTCAGCGTCGTCCATATTAGGCGCAGGTCGCCTTTTGGCTCACGTGGGAAATCAACCGAAGAACACAATCTGGGCGACACGGGAGTCAGTTAGGGGTTGAGTGACAATGAAAAAGGGAAAAAGGGGTGTGCAACGGGTGTAGATGGGGATTGAGGGAGAGAGATGGGAAGCAGGGGTAGAAATGGGGATGGGAAATAATGTGGCGGAGGTGGGGTCGGAGAGGAAGAAAAAGAGGAAAGGGAGGAGGTGGAGAATTTGGGGTGGATGAGTAGAGACAAGAAAAGAGAGGGAGGGAAAAGGAGCTACATATAAAGGGAAAGGTGGAGGAGAGAGAGAGAGAGGCAGGGCAAGGACGAGGAGAGGTGGATAGAGAGGAAGAATTTGGGAAATGGAATGAGATAAGAGAAAATGAAGGAAGAGGATCTGAGAGCAAGAGGGATGGGAATATGGAAAGAAGTGGAGGGAAGAGAGCAAAAAGGCGAGGAAGTTAGAGAAAGGGGTGTGAGGGTCGGTGAAGCACATGCCGAAGGGAGATTGGAAGGAATTAGCACACGGGAGCGCGATTTGGGTGCCCCTCGCAACTTACCTCCTCCCCTTTCGACCTCTCTACCCCTACCTCACTTCCTCCTCTACCCGAAGAGACCAGAATGAGAAAAATCTCGTCATTAACTGAGAAAAAACGACAGGGGAAAATGTTATCATTTCTTTTTCTACGGATTTTTCAATGCGAAAGCTTTTTCTCTCTCTCTTTCTAACCTTATTTCTCTCCTCTCGAGGAATTTACGGACCTTCTGGTAGAACTTTAAAAAATAAATAAAGTAATACTCTACGGAATTGGCGAAATTTAATCCGGGAATATTTTTTTATTGTCTTAATAAAGTCAACGAAAAAAATATTAAACTATAAATTTCTACTGAAAATACATCGCTTTCGTAGTTATCACTGCATCTTATCACCTGATGACGCAGTAATAACTGTGAAACCGGTCTTCAACAAATATATTTTCAGTGCAATTTTATAAAGTTTAATATTCTTCGGTGACATGGCTTTCCACAAAGTTATGCCTTATTTAACTCATTCTTAATAAGTCTCATGAAAATAGTTTCGTAACTAGTTGTAACCGGAGTCAGTATTTCGATTTGCTTCGATTTTTTAAGTTTAGCTATGTAATTTACTTATTTGATTGTGGAAATAAAAGAAACGCTCATGCATAAATTCCTGAACATTCGCGGTTTTGATTGTTCGCGGGGGTTTCTGTGTACATCGATTTGACATATGCTGCATTTAAACTTGAATATTCATGGGTTTTACCGGTGGCGTCCTCCACAATCATACTTAACTCTTAATTGCATTTTATTACAGACATGGTACGTGGATTTTGAGAAAGCTATGAATATACGATTCGATTAAGATATTAAAATCTAAATGTAGCATAGTTGCAACATTCATGTTGCATTATAGTAAACGTCGTTGCTATCAAATGTCTAATACATCAATAAATGCGTTAATAAGTATTTAAAAAGAACCAACTTCAGCTGTTCTTGTGCGTTTTGTGGTGACATTTATTATAGTTTTAAGTGATTTTGTTCTTCAAAATCAATATTTCCTGATTAATTAGAGGTAAGTGAAAGACGTAAACAGTAATGTAAAACATAGTTAACATTATGTAGCTCGAATGACGAAAAATAGCACATCCAATTCATTAGAAAAAGGATAAATAAATAAATTAAAATTCGCGAAAGATTTTTTTGTTTTGCATAACAAAGAACGCATACAAAACATTTTGGGGGAAAAAAATCGTCCTGTAAAAGGTTAAGTTTATCCTTACAAAGTTAATACAACTTGCTAAAGAGCTCCTTTTTCAGATTTCCATCCTTTTTGCAAGTCGTTCATTTCTCGCTCATTTCCTCCCATCGTTCGGTCTTTGGGGTCCGAGAGCGATGGCGAGGGTGAGGAGTTTGGTTTGTCAAATGGAGTCGAGAAGAGGAAGAAAAGGGGAAGCTGGGGAGGAAGGGGATGGATAATTACGGAGATAATAAATTTCCTCCCTGTTACCGCTCGCTTAACAACGTTTGGCGGTTTATTCGAAAGCGGAGGGAGGATGGGAACGGTAAGTGTAGAATGAGTGGAGTCCCGCTCTTAGTTTTAATTAAAGCATAACATATCGCCTGCAAAAAGCATTCCGTCACTATATTTTTCCCAATTCCCGAACAACAGCGGTTGTTGCTGTTGTCGTCGGTGCGCGCGAGAGGTTGCGGAGGAGGAAAGAGGTGGAGGAGTGGAGGAAGGGAGGAGGGGGAGAGTAGGAAGGAGGAAGAGTGAGTGAGACATCCATTTAATGCGCAAAACGCAAAAACAAAACGCGCGGAAAAAATGAATGAGAAAGTAAGTCACGGGTAGAAAGAGAGGGAGGGAGGAAAAAGGATGACAAAGTTTATTAACGCCATTTCCTAATTGCCGCGTGAGTTGTTGGCTCTATCAATCTTCATTGGCGCTGGTAACGAAGATCGTTTGTGCTCGCACGGAGACGGAGTTTCCGGGAAATTAATGTTGATGGCGCTAAATCGTATTAGCACTCCGTCATCAGCGAAACTTATGTTTTATAAGCGTCCAGGATTTAGCGGATAAGAGTCTCCGTTTAAAATGGACACGTTTATATTTTTGTTTCCATCCAAATTGTCCGACGGCGGTTTGCACCAAAAAAATTAAAAAAGCCTTCGCCCCTTCCTTTCTAACCACTTAATTGCTATATCTAACTGTATTTGTGGGAGGATATACATATGAACGCCACTTTATAGGTTTCCTTTTTTTCGAGAGATATTCGTGTAGTGTCTCTGGTTTTTTTATCGAGAGCAATTTTTTATATTGGTCTGCGGGAGAAAACAACGTGGAATTCCTTCAATCCTTTTTATATCAGTTATCTAAAGCAATTTTTGTTGACAATGGTAAATTCCGAACATACATTATATATATATATATATTTATATACCTATATATATATATAATGTATGTGTCTCTCTGTTTAGTAAATTTAATTAGTCTATGTATATTATACATGGAAAAACTCTATAATGAAAATGATTTTATCAATCATCTAAATAACTGAAAAAGTAAAATAAATATTTTATACATACCTTTCTATAATTTTAGACGATAAAATTCGCATTAAACTTAACATAATTAAATATGAATTCGCTCAAATGGAGCAAATATGTGCTCTTAAGATTAAATAAAATACATTGGCAATCATGATATGCTTTTTAGTCTCCAATTTATTATCAAATATTACCATCCCAATTGTTTGAACACGGCAAACCTTTTGATTTAGGCATCAAAGGGATATATCATTTAAGATTTTAATAAACTATTTTGAAACTGCTTATCGTTCATTGGACGTCGAGAAGATTAAGAACTACAAAACACTTGAAGTGGAATCTCATTAACAATAAAGCTTACATTCGATAAATAATTTCCATTCGATAGCATCATGCGAGCCAGGTTATAAAATAACCGATGGATGAAAATAATTTTATCGTCTATGTCAGGGATCTCAAACTCGCGGCCCTCGTGTCTCATTTCTGCGGCCCGCGAAGTAAGCTAGCTTACACTAGGCGGCCAAAACTCAAATGTATTTCTTGTAAAATATTTCACGCAAATCTAAGAAATTTAAGAAGTATGTTCAATCAGCACTTTTAAGATATACAGAGTTTATTGCTCATTCAGATTTATAAAAATTCTGCACAGGTGGGGTATTAACAATGAGTATAATCTTCCTGCTGCTAGTGTGCGTTTTTCGTGTAAAAAGAACCTAATGCACGACGTCGAAACTATCATTTTTGTAATGAATGGGTTTAAGGCCGAATCATAGGGTTGGGGCGATTTCTTCCTTGGGGAAGGGGAGAATGAATGCCCAACGAATATGAATCGGTGTGATGACTGGAAAAGTATGCGGTCTGCCGGTTTGGTGGAGGGTCTTCATGTGGCCCGTGCGCCGATGTGAATTAAATATCCCTGGTCTATCTATTGGAAGCGCAATCCAGTATATCGTTTCCTATTCATTGCGAATCATCTTAGGATAAATTATCATATAATCTTTCACATAAGTTGTTCTATGACTTTAAAACGTACTTATTTACTCATTCCAAATCTTTCGTAGACATTTGTTTACAGAGTTAATTTTAAATATCACTACTTTCCCACGATCTAGGTAAGAGTACTACATGTTCAATATTTTATAAGATATACAAAGCTCTTTCATTACTCGTAAGAGTGTTTTGTTTTACCATAGAATTTTTAGAAGGCATCGATCGTAGGTTGATCGTAGTCGGATAACTTCGAGGCGAGCGACCTGTCAGTCACCTTCCGGTGCAAGATGAATGAACGAACGGATGAACGAGTGATGGGGGAGTGGATCTCCTGAAGATGAAGCCCCGTTGTACGATACAAAGCAAAGGGGAACGCTGCGCCATCATCGCATCAATAGATAGATCCACAAGAGTCAAAAGACGGAAGCAGGAGCATAAACACAATATGTCACAGAACTAATAGCAGAGGGCAATTGGATAAGCCCTCATAACTTATCCGGTGTGCTTGAAACGTAAATAGCGAAATAAGTAAGGGAAGAATAGAAGTAATCTCCTTGACGAAAAAACGGAATCTTTTACACAGTAATGGCCGCATTTTCATAAAGGCGAAGTTTGACAAACATATCAGAATGTAATTTAACCAATTACTTTCATTTGTTATGTCGACATTTATAAAGAATTTTTCTTAGAAAAAAGCTTCCCTTTACTATATATAGACTATATATATCTATTACAGTAACTACAGCATAAGTTTTCTTACGTTATATATATAATTTCTTTCCCTAAATATTATTCATACAAGCTTATCGCTAAATTATGAAATGAAAGATTTAATAATATCGACTATAGTGTTTTCCGTATTACAATCCTGACTTTTTTTATTTAAATGAAAATTAAAACTTCTGTTTGAATGTGCACTTCGTGCGAGTTCTATCTTCATGCGTAATTTTTTGCTATAACGTTGAAAACTACAATCATTCGCACCATGCCGACGTATATTCTCATCTCCATGCAGTTATTCAGTCACAACTCCTCCAAAGTCGATCCTCCGCCGACACAAAACACGAATTAAAACATTTCGATAGAAGTTTCCAAGTTCGAGTGAGCCAAAACCGCGACAGTTAACCCGAGTCACGGGCGAGCAAGGAGATATAGAGAGAGCTTCGAATCGCCTTCGAAGCGGTACGCCATTTCAGAAAACCCCCCACAAGATCGCGTGTGTTGAAGTGGAAGGCGTAATCGCGCATGCGCGTGGATTTCCGCGTCCAACGGGTGGGTGGATTCCGACGTGGATGACGAGAGGGATATAGGGTCCGAATGGAAATGTGGAAAGGGAGGAGAGAGGGAAAGGGGAGAGAGAGGGGGAGAGAAAGTGGGGGAGAGAGAGGGGGAGAGAAAGTGGGGGAGAGAGAGGGGGAGAGAAAGTGGGGGAGAGAGAGGGGGAGAGAAAGTGGGAGAGAGAGAGGGTGGAGGGGAAGCGGCGGAGCGAAATGGGAGGATTTGGTGGTAATTTGCTTAATGGCACTGCATTATTACTCCGGAGTGTTGTGTGCAATGGTGGGGTAGAGACAGACAGAAGCTGTTAGGGAGGAGGGCAGGGAATGGGAGAGGAGTGAGAGAGAGAGTGAGACACAGAGAGAGAGGTTAATAGCATTGCCTTCGGCGTTTATTTGGAGGACATTAATCACCATCATTCAAAACGTCACCACCCTAACTCCGACCCCACCACGCCTCCTTTCTCCTCTCTCTCTCCTTTCACCTCCCTCCCGCAAAACTCAAACCTAGTCTTCCCTCCCACTCCCCTCGAAAGTCTCCGCTAAAGCTGGGAATGATGGAAGCTGTAACCAAACTAACCAGCCAGCCGACCAACCAGCAAACCTCTTCTCCCCTCCATCTCTCCGTTCCAAATGGGGTTTGAGTTGGTTGTGTGTGCGGGGGAGGTTAGGGGACGGTGGCGGTGGAGTAGGATGGGGTGGGGAGGAGGGAAGGAGGTCGGTTGGATGGGATGGATTATGAGAGAGTTTAGTCGTGAAAGGAATGGGATGGGACGGTTTTGGAGTGAAGCGACGGATGGAGATATGGCGGAAGAGGAGGGGGAAGGGATGGAGATGAGGCGGGGGCGGAATCACCTCGTCCGCCGACGAATGACGTATCTCTCCCGTTCATCCCTTCACCGAAACCTAACGATTGACAGAGCGGCAGTACGGAACAATTCCTACGACATTTCTCTCTCTCTTGGTCGAGATCCATGAAATGAAAACGGAAATTTTTTTTCCTGGCGAGTCATTTATATGAAAAATACATAGAATACCTCTATACGGTGAAACGTTGTGAATAGCATCTAAAATTCTGATATGTAATGTTCCAAGACATGCACCAAAACGAAAATTTCCGAATCGTACCTAGAAAAATTGAGTGTGGCGGTATTGGGGAGCATGGGATATAGCCTCCAGTTTTACCGTAATTAAAAATCAAAATGAGTAAGCATGCTGTATACATATTCATGAAAGAATTACAAATTGCACTGGGCTCTTTTTATGGATGAATTATTAAAATATTGTCAAAGGTGCACTTTTATAGAATCAGCTTCCCGTGAATTACCACTGATTACGGCTGCTTTTCAACCGAAATGAGCGTTTGAATTTTGGAAACTTTTGGAGAAACTTAATTTTTCAATGCCATGTATGTATTTAGTTTGAAAGTAGTGAATTTTCTAACAAATTGGCCCCTGTAGCGGGGAAAATGTGATTCCCAGAAAATTCTTCTACTTAAACTACGTGTCTAAAATTTTTTAAGAACACAGGCATAAAGATAGGCCAAACGAATGACACGGTGATAAGTGATTACATATCTATAGCAATTTTTTTCATAACAACGAACCATCCAGAAGATAGGAATAAATATATCTATGTAATGAAGATAATAAATGCCTTCGCCTTCATTTTCATTTCACCTCCTCTCTATAACTTCCTCTCCCACTCTCTCCACGACTTTATTTATATTTTCCGACAATCGAGGCTGTAAAATGCGAGGTTATGACGATAATATGAGCTCTATCGTCGTTATTACGTGGGAGTTTCTCATTCTGTCCCCCTTTCTGCCCCATCGGTTGATTAAAGGTGGGTGAAACGGAAATCAGGAGAAGGGGAGAATTGAGTGGGATATAGGACGAAGGGCGGGGGAGCAGTCTGAGAGAGATGGAGAGCGGACGATGCGAAGGGAGAGAAAAAAAGCAGGGGCGGTGATAATATCAGCGTGTGCGCGGCTTCGTTTACATAATGGAGTGAGAGAGGAAGGAGCAGAACATAGTGGGTTTGAGATGTGTGGGGAGGGAGGAGGAGGGGGGAAGGGCAAGGGTGGTGTGGCATGGATGTGTTCCGGCGGATGAACGGAAACTGCGAGCAATTTGAAAGTCACTTATGCCGCATTTTATTTACGGTGTGTACGTACAGTGTGTGTGCGTTTGTGCGCGCTTGAAAAAAAATTAAATCCAGCATTGTTTCGCTCGGTTCTCATGGTTGGAAATGCGAGATGTAGCAAAACTTGCTTATGAAATGAGCACTTTATCGCATGTTATTCAATGAAAATTGCAAATCATGCAAAAATTGGACGGGGCAAACGCGGGACATTCCTTTAAAACGAGAATCTACACACATGCACATGAACCTTGATTACTCGAACATTTAAAATTTTGGTTATCGATAGGACCAAGCAGAAAACTTTCCCATTCTTATTTATATAAATTATAAAGAAGTCTAACTCGAAGTCGCGATAACTAAACATTTTTCTGGAGTAAATTTGTTATATACATGCATACTTACATATACATAAACACACCTTCTCACAGAGAAATAAAATATAACAATTGAACGAGAAAATACTGACATTTGTTATTAACTGACAGTAGCGCATAGCAACCAACCTAAGAGTGTTGCCATGCTATACATAAAAAATCATCACGAACAGAAAATATAAAAAAGAAAATTTTCTCGTTTTAATTCTTGTATATCTTATCCCCAATGAAAACGGGCTTTTGTTACACTTTGTGTATATATGTGCAAGTAAATAAATTTGCTTGAGAATAACAACCAGCGTAACGAGTCTTTCTGAAATATCAGCGCAAATCGTCGTTACGTGAATAAAAAAGGTAATAACCTGTTATCCTTTGGTGCGAGCTTAAGCATAAATAACTCTATCGGGCCATTAAAAGGGTGTTAACGAGCGATTTTTCATCTCGGGACGTTTATTATTTTTTTTTAATGTTCGATTGCGGAGGATGGGGAAGCAGATAAAAAAAACCCTCAGGCACAGTTTCGAAGGGATGGTCGTAAAAAATGAAAAATTAATTTTACCGCGCGCGTGCATTCGCTGGAAAAATGTAAAGTGACATTTTACGAATTGCGGCAGCCCATTATTACGGAGATTTGGCGGTTGGCAAAAAATAATTAAATCGCAATGAGATTATCTTGCGTTTTTCTATTTTGCTGGTCACACAAATGAAAAACGAACGCATGGTGAATTGGGACGTAATTTCGCAAACTTTTAATCAAAATGCTCGTTAAAGATGAAATGGATAGTTTGCGGTAGTTAAAATGTTGACAGCATTAAAAATAAAGTTTTAAACTTTTATTGGTAATTATTAACTTTTTATTGTATACGTTAGCTTAGAAATAAAGATTCTTACCGGTGAGCTAATTCTTCATTGAATATGTTAATATTTTATCTAAATGACGTAATGTTCGCTGATACAGATTCGGCTTGTTAATATAATTAGATCGGCCATGTTATTTGCTTTTTTATGGATCTGTAACTACTCTTAGGAACTTATGATCGGAATTATTTTTGATTATAATATGCAATTCATATATTACGAAAAACGGAATACAAATATAAAATTCTGGCGGAAAATTATCATCCTGAGATAAAGAATAAATGTTTGGATATTCAAATGACTTGAGTAATAATAAATTGAGAAATTTCCTAAAATAAATAAAGCTGTTAATAATTTAGATTTACTTTCCATATAAATTAATCAACTTTTAACTCCATAATATTATATATTCGCAACGAACGTATTTTTTACTCGCGCAATTCCAAGCCATCCGCGGTAGATAACTGCATACACTGAATCTTTCCGCTTGTCGCATACAGTTGCCATGGGATCGCAGATACGCCAAGTGCTTCGAGACACATTTCCAAATGACCGTTCAGATTTCACGGTCCGCATCATTCACGTTTTTGCCATCGAAACCGACGCGATCCATGGAAACGAGCGGGAATATCGGGCGGATTTAAGAGTGGCCTTAAATTCCTATTAATGGTATTTACGCGAGTGAGTTGAGAAAGTAAAATATTGCGTGAAAATTGTTCTTTGGTTTCGACTTTTCAAGGGATTATTTATTCAAATTTGAGAATACCAGCGCTTTAATTAAAGAGAATGAGAAGTCCTAATAGAGAGAGAGAGAGAGAGATTAAATGATGGATGGTAAATTTGGAGGCTTAGCCGTTTATAGTTTCCAGTACGAATAAAATTAAAAGTTAAGAAGAGCAACATTATCGCGACAAAAGACAATTTTAAAGCTTTCCCGTATCGCAATCTACGAACTTATGACAGTGGAATGCAGCATGACTTAGAAACATCAAGAAAAGAGAGAGGCAGAATAAAAGGCAACACCTTTTCCTCTCTGCCAATTTATGAGAAAAGACTTGTACACTAAAAATAAGCATAACTCAGAACTTCAACATATTTCGGCATAAATAAACAGTAGAATCAGCTACCCAAAAAATGGGGAGAATGAAAGAAAGGAGAAAGAGAAAATGGATTGAGGAAGAGGAGAGAAAGGCGAAGGCAGAAATAGGAGAGAGAAAAGAAAATAAGTCTTAATAGGAGAGGGAAAAGAGAATATGGTTAGAAAGAAGAGGTAGACAGAAAGAGAGGAGAGAGATGAGAGAGAAGAAATAAGGGAGACATGATGGATAGAAGAAGGAACTGTAAGGGCCTTCATTTGGTAGTACTCCAGCTTAAAAACTCGACAAGAGTAACTTTTACAACACCACAATTTTTATTTAGAAAACTCACGATCTGGGTTTAGATGCTTACCATCATCAGTTGACTAAGGGGACAAAAACACGCTATAATGACGGTGACAGTCGCAGATGGTGCAGCCTTATTTTCTTTGGCAGTCTTAGCTACAGTATTGCCAACAAATTCCTCAAAGACCGTTACAAAATTGCTTTTAAATCGTCCGTTAAACTGAAGAATTTATTGGTTCACTGTTAAGGACGGTGTAGACAAAATGGACAGAAGTGGAGTGTATAAACCTTTTTGTGAAGACTGTAATGGTGTTTACGTTGGACAGACTGGGAGGAAATTCAACATTAGGCGCAAAGAACATTTGAGCCTTCCAGAATAACTCAAGCTCCAACTTCCACTTTGCCAAGCATTTGACCTTTTGTAAATGTAGTAGTAGTTTTAATATGAAGAATTTGTCGCTTTGCCGGAAAAATACTCAAACTTAACGCTTCAGAGCAATTAGAAATTGTAAAATATAACAAAGATAAAAACGCAACGGTGTCAAATGTGTTTTTGTATCTATAATGCAGGTTTGGTGGAGCCAGTCGTTACCGGCTTCCTTAATCAGCTTACCAGCAAAGCTATAAAGCTGTCATTAGCAATTACTCAATAATTTACGTTTTGCCCATCGGCAAGTGTTAAGCAGCGAGGCAGGCTGTGAAGCCGTTCTCAGTTGCCTAAGTCATCTGCAGTCATAAGAGAAGGGAGGAGAGAAACCCAGTGCCGGCATTAGCCTACTCTTACGAAATACACCAGGGGGGCCAACTGCTTAACGTCCCTTCCGAAGGACGGAGTGTCGATTTGTGCGATCTTCTCAATATTTCTCGTTGTCTCATTGCCCTTACTCCCTTCCCCTCCCCCTTTCGCACACGCTCACGGGAAAGGCGAGAAGAAGGGGTCTTAAAAATCACACTCTCGCAAGTCCGCAAAAAACCCTCCGGTAACAACCATTCTCCGGCCATCATATTACCAACGGATTAAGGTCCATTTTGAAATCGATTTGGCAAAGAGATGAAAGGGGAAGGAAACAAGGGAAGTCGAAGGATGCGTTGGGGTGGATGGATTCACTTCTGGCTATGGAGAGAAGGAGGGAGGGACAGGGATGGAAGAGGCGATGGAAGTGAAGAGAGAAATCCTGCCCGTAATAGGCCCATTGCGATGGGATTATAACATTCCGAGAGAATGAAGTTGGAAAAACTTGGGCTATCGTCTTCACGTCATTTTCTGTAATTTGCGCATAATCAAAGTCATTGAATCGGTATCACCCCAGCTGATTGTGATATAAATGACTTATCTGTGCGAGATAAAAGAGCATTTTTATAATATTTCTTGTTATTTACTACCACAATGATATTCTTAATTCAGGTAATTCTTTGATTGATCCGCAGATTGTGACTATTTTGTGTGTTTCGTGTACTTACTCAGTTAAAACGATGCAGAAAATATATCTGGATGGAAAGTTAATTTACTTTCAGTTAGCCTGATATTATTCAAAAACCCAATTTGGTAAATCAATTTACAAATATAATTAATGAGGTCAGGCTCAACTTTGTGGAATTTACTCATAATGAAACGAATACTTTGTGGTTTACGGAAAATCGCAAAGGTAGGTGTGTTGTTCAGCAGGGTTTAACACAAAATGTCATCCACATACCTACCCCAAAATTCGGAAAAAGTTAATAAAGGATGGCCAGAATTATGTGTGTGTCTGGAGTGGTACAGATGACCAACTTTCTGAATTTTTAACCCTTTTAAATTCCCTCCATCCTTCCATTTCCTTTACGGTCGAATCTGAATCCAATGGCTTGCTCAACTTTTTAGATCTCACTTTGTCCCTGATAAACAACACACCTACCTTTGCGATTTGCCGTAAATCCACTTACACAGATCAGGTTATTCCCAATCACTCTTCCCATCATTTTTCTCCCAAACACGCTTCTTTTCATTCTATGCTTCACCGCCTTCTTAGTATACCCCTTTCCAAACCCAATTTCTTTATAGAACTTAACACCATTAAACAGATCGCCATCAATAATGACTACCTAATTGGTTTAATCGATAAAATTATCTCCAAAAAACGTTTTCTCATTGCCTCCCAAAAAATCGTTTCTTTACCGCCTAATCTCAACCCCAAACCTCTAAGTTGGCGCAGACTCCCATTTTTAGGAAACATTTCTTATAAATTGTCCAATCTTTTTCCTAAACTCAAAATCAAACCTGCTTTCTACTCCCCAGTTATTTTTCCAAATTAGTTCTTAATGCTAAAGACCCGATAAAGTCGTCCTCAAGAAGTGGTGTATACAAATTGGCGTGTGATGATTGCGGAGCGGTCTACATCGGCCAAACGGGGAGGAGTTTTGACAAGAGGATTAAGGAACATAAACGATACTTCCGTTTAAATAACTTGAATTCCCAATTTGCGAAACATCTGTTAAACCTCAACCATCATAGCTCCTTCAACCCTAAATTCCTCCATTTTGAGAGTAAAGGTCGTAAATCGGATGCCCTCGAGCAGTTAGAAATAATCATTTGTAAAGACTCGCCCCTCTTAAACGAATACCTTTTCGACAATCATTCTCCTCTATTCAACTTACAAAAAATTTTGTAATTACTTTGTATCTACAAGGTTGCCTTGGCCCGTTTACCAAGTTTTTGTAATTTTGTAACAGTTTGCTTCTCCCCTTCTTTTCCCAACCGCTCATCCTATTACCTCCCATTCGTTTTCTTTACAACCCCTACTGTCTCCCTCTCCCACCTCATTTTACCCTATATATATGGAACAATTTATATATTTTCACCTGATGATGCTACGATCGTAGTGAAACCGGTCGTGTTTTATTAAAGTTGTGGAAACCACAAAGTATTCATTTCATTATGATTCAATTTACAAATTTTCACAAAATTTCTCCAATATATAACTTAAGTATGTTGCCCACTGCTGTTTCGTTGATAATGATTACATAACGAGAAAAGTCCTCTACCTATTCGTCATCATAGCCGCTTGGTGGAAATAATCATTGAAAAAACCAATTAAATAATGATTCGAGCAGATGTGCTAGAATGGAGTTCAATGCAAGCTCCCGCGTTCTGTGCGTTCTACCTCTTATCTAAAATGCAGGCAGAATTATTAAGTCTCACAAGGTGATAGAGATTGATAAGAAATCTTCATCAAACGAGAAACAGGAATTCAAAAAGGGTGGAATGAAGTCAACTATTTTGTCCCTCAAACTGTCGTTGGTTTGTTCTTGTGTTAAAATATCGTAATCTGGCACATTTCTGTAGGTTTATCATAGAGATGAAAGTGAACAATTGACAATTAGAATATTTTACAGGTATTTTTTATGCTATCTCAATAACGAAAATTCAACTTTAACTAAGATAAAATACAATGCATCGTAATGCTGAGGTTATAAGTAAGTAAAACTTTTCATCCTGTAAAAAAAATGATGATACGTTTAACAAACCACCCTTTTTGTGGATATATGTAATTATTGATCAATAAATTCTAAACATGTTATTTTCATAGCCAATTTAGAAAATAGATTATTTATTATTGTTTTGACGTTATTTTATTTACATTTAACATGAAAAGTATTCTGCTCCACTTAGATAGTTTTCGTATAAAAACCTAGCAATATCCTCCAAAATTCATTATGACAGTCAACTTTTAATAAGTACAGTAGAACTCCAATTATCTTAACTAATTGGAACCAAGTGATAAATAACGAAAATTCGGATAATTGAAAAAAGAAAGGGCAACTGCTAGCTAATAAAATAAAAAGAAACGAAGTTGATGAAATGACATGCTATGCATGTTCGCATTCCCGGTCAAGTACAGGATTTTTTTCTCCTACTCAAATGTTTAATAAAATAAACACAAGATTATAGTTTTCAAGGTAACACAAATCGCAATAGTTTATTGGTAATGCGAATAGATGTGGTAGTCGTGTGAATATATTCCGCTCCAGGTTGTTAGGTGAAATACCACGCGTATTCACGCACCAAAGTTTTAGTCACGATATTATTATTATTATTATTATTATTATTGGCTACAAAACCATTTCAAAATTATAAATTTTCCGACTTTAAAGCCACCTAGCAGAAAATCCATTAACTACTTGGAAAATAAAATCAGATAAAAATGCATAGATTGATAGGAGCTATCTAAATCAAAAAGAGTTTTTCAAATATCTTTAGTAGCTTGGCTACAATATCATTTCAAATCTTTGAATTTTCCGATTTTAGAGCCACCTAGCGGAAAATCTATGAACTACTTGAAAAATCCATATGGTTAAAAACTCATAGATTGATAAACGCAATCAGATTCAAAAAATATTTTCCAAATATCTCTTAAAACAAAAAAGTTGATTGCCCACAAACGGACGGACGGACGTTTAAGGAGAATATGGAGAAAGTTTTCATGACTATTGTAAACACTTTACGCTTAGTTACGTCTTAGTAACGCTCCTTTTTATTTTCTTAATTGTTGGAGTTCCTGGCTATATCCAGTATCAAAAGGCTACGATATGTCTCAGGTCAGTACTTTGTAAAGTCTTTAAAATTTTCTCGCAGTTCCTTAAAATATTTATTATCGTTTAATCTATTTGGAATTTTTAGAAATGTTACAGGTATGGAGAAAGTCATGTGGTGGCCACATCAGATTTTTTTTCGAAAAGGTTCTAAAAGGTTTGTGAATTATTCCAGCAAATGAAGTATTATTATGCAAATAATAACTTACTTTATAATATGCCAAAAAAAACAAGATAACTTCTAAAAAGCGGATATTTTCGGAAACAAGCTGAGAAAGAAACATGGAGCAGTTAAGCAATTTAAAATTTGGTTCGGATAATTGGACATTCGGATAATCGGCGTTCGGATACTCGGAGTTCTACTATTGCATTATGACCCATCGCCTTCGCAATCTTAATTCATTCCCTTGTCCATGTTACAAATTTGTTTATATACTATTCAAAGGATTTGTAGCATAATGCACGAGGATCCAAAGCGAGAATAATCTTGTCATCCAAAGTATGTGACCGCTAATTTTAACGAATTTCGTCCATTTTATAAGGGTTGGAGCTGAAAACCGTGGCTTTATTGATGGGTGGCAACTTCATAAAATATAAAACAAACTCATTACACAACTGCTTCGGTCTCTGTGGCGAAAAACTCAAATTATGCCCTCCTAGAAAAACAAATAGTCGTTGGCTACGAGGGAACATTGAAAATCACACGGAAATGTAGTATTTTAAATACTTCATATTATTTTTAATTGATAATAAAACGAAATTTGCTCATAAAAGTATTTAACTGCAAATTTATTTGTCGCTAGTAATAAAAGAATATTCTCCGTCGTAATAAACTACAAAATGTGTTATCCTCTCACCAGAGTAATTAGTGATTTTTATAATTTAGAAAAATGGTACCATCTTCATATTTATTTTACCTAATAGACTCTCCCAACCTAAATTTTCCTACCTAAGACTTTCTTCTTTATGTTCTGAATATTATCTCCTAATTTTAATAAACCTAAATTCCTCCTATCTTCCCACCTTTTTTCTATTTCCTATAATCATCCCTTTATGACTTCTTTTAACAGATCATTATTTCCTCTCAAAATTGACCCATCCATTTCTTCTGCCTATTCCTTATCATTCTAATACAGTTCGTTTTTAATTCTACGCGTATTTTCTGTTATATACCTCGAAGTTGAGTATTAAGGGGGCTTTGAAGGTACTTGGGGAAGGAGGGTGGTTGAATTCGACGCAAACAGGAGAGGGTGTGATTGAGTGTATACGAGGGTCTCGGACGGAGTAATGAGAATATGTGGTCGGGGCGAGAGGGTGCGATGCAGAGGCAGGAGAAGGGTGTTGTGGGTGAGTAGTATATAAGAAGAGAGAGGGGTGAAAAGAGGGGTAGCGAGAGGGGAGAGGATGTAAAGGGAATGTGTGAGGTTATAGGAGAGGGAACGGGGTGTGAGAGGGGAGGGGAGGGGACAGATAAGGGGGAAGTGGAGGAGAGAGATTGCGGCGTGGAAGAGGGTGTTGCACACGCAAGCACGCGCCCTTTCACGTACGTGGGGGATGATTTGGAGGGGCTACCGCTGCGCGTTGTCTCCCTAGGGACCCAAACATTTTGACGGGTGCCTTCAAACCGGAAACGGAGTGATCCGAATGCTAAATCACGCGCCTCTCGTCTTCTCTCTCTGGTGAAACCCCAGCGATATGCAAAACAAATGCATTTATTTGGGTAAGTCATGTGATTCCACGATGTATTTTGAATAAGAGAGAACTTCGGGGAATTCTTCTGATTTCAATGACTAATGTTACAAAAATATAGCAGAACTCATCTGATTTATACTAATTATTCAAACTTTTAAGCCATGATGCTTCATTGGAAGAGACCGTAATTGCAGATTATATTCGAGATAATATGGCATTAAACATGATAAATATGAATGTCCTTTGATTTGAAAAATATTCTTGTAACTAAATTTCGCCTGCTCATAGCTCATTAGGATTTTTTTAACGACCTGCTGATTCCCTCTTGTCTACGTACAATGGGTATCTAGGAAGTAGTGGTCAGTTTCAAAAGTTTAGGAAAAAAAGGTGACTTCCTAAATTTATAAACAGAAATCAACGCGTAATTTTTCCTGTTGTCTTACTAAAACGAGACGATGGAAAACAATCTTGCATAATTACGTTATATACTTAATTTATGTGGGCACGGCATCAATTACACTACAGGAAATGGAAAACATAAACATGAATTATGTTATAATACTAATCAAAAAATATTTTTCACATTTTGCATGTAAACGGAATTAGAGTCAAACATGGACGGACGCATTAAACGCCATCTGTCAGAAAACAGCGACACTAAAAATTAACGATCGTTTTCCTCGGATTCAATTGTCGGACAAGCACCTATATATGCGATAACTCTTTTTGTAATCAGCGCTAATTTTTTAATCTGAGTGATGAAAAGGATTTAAATGATAACCATCAATTAGTACCGATAGGCAATACACCTCGCACTTTCGTTGGCGGATAATAAATATTTCCCAAACCTTACCAAAAACGAACACGTTTAACTTCTTTTACGCGTACAATAAACAAAATTTTAAGTCGCGCGACGTGTTTTTGGGTGCTTTTTATCCCCCGCAAACAGCGATACCGTGCTTAAACCATTTCGACCTTTCGTCATTTCCAGGCGGCGAACGGTAGAACGTGTTATATCCTGCAGCGACGCTCTCCAAGCTCTCTTGTTAACGGATGGAGTGCTCCAGACTACGGGGCCTCATTGATTCGACGGACGACTGTCACGTGGTGATTGATGAATTGAGATCGATCACACTTTGGTCCATTTATGGGCTCGCAATATGATGGGTCTTAATTCTGTGGTTTGGACGAACTCGACCGTGCCGGCGTTAAAATTTATCAGTCCGGCGATCGCGTTTATATTTTCTATCTTTTTCTTACGAATTTACTTAACTTCATAAACATTTGGTCCGGGCTTTGATATTTAGATTCACTAGACATAAATGATAGAGCAGTTTCGTATTTATAGGATGGTCCATAAGTACCAATCGGATGACATAACATAAAAAACCCAACCAGTATATGAGATAGTTGGTTTGGATACACATTCAAAATTGCGAAGATTGCAGTGCTTTGTTCTTTGAATGATCAGTAATTATTTTATAATCTTTTCATGAAGTTCAACTATAATTTTTTTACGAGTCAGATACAAAGATTATTACTATAAAAATAGCTTAACTATTAATTAGGCCATTAACTTATGCTGATAAAAGGTCTCACAGATTTGCGCAATTAAAAACATAATTGAAATTAATAAAAATATGGTGATATGTTATGCAAAGTCAACATTAAATCAGTTTTCTTTGTTCTCACTTTCTCACTATGACGACAACAATACCAAAACGCATCTTCCAACAGCCTTGGAATTTCTATGACAACAATAACAATCACCAATGAAACATAAATTGAAGATTTAAACAAGCAAATTCTAAATAATTTCGCCTTAATGACCAGAGAAATTGTTTCGCACCACGTTTTCCGAACTGTATCCTCGGCATTTCGTTGCACCATCGATGGTGGAATACTCGCGCAGGATTTGGCAACGGAAATTTCCAAAAACCAAATCCACGGGAAGAAAAAGAAAGGCGACGCCGCGAAAACCTTCGTGCGTAGAGCTCAGCGCGCGAGAAAGAGAGATAAAGGAAGCAGAAGAAAAGAGAGAGATAAAAAAGTTATTTGAGAAAAGCTAACACCCTCTCTGCACTTCCAATTTTTTTGGAACGGAAACCGACCAATCAGAATTTTTTCTTCGTTTCACTTCAAACATATTTCCTCCCCTCAAAACCAACCCAGCTCAGCATTATATAATAAGGGCGGAAATTGCGATCACACACACATATGTGTGTGAGTATGTATGTGTATATGTATGTATGTATGTATATATATATATATATATATATATATTTATGTATATATGTATATATATATATATATATATAAAATAGATAGGCAGTGTCCCACCTCTGGCTATGCCTTAATGGCCCAGCTATAGCCGGGTAGGAGTGAGAGGGGGTTTTAGGGGTTAGAGAGTGTGGGATGTGGAGTCTGCGAGGGGTATTCCCAGAGGTCTCGGGGATTTCAGTTCGGAACGAACGTAACCCTTGTTCCCTCTTTCTCTCTCCTCTCTCTCTCTATACTCTCTCCCCTCCCCCATTTCCTCTCTCTATCTCGATCCCCGCCGCTAAACCCTTGCTCCCTTGAAAGAGAACAAAAAATAATTTTTTTCTCGACGCCTCATTTACCGGCTCATGACCGTAATCCACCCCTTGTTTGAACAGAAGAAGATCGTAAATAACCACTGGGTTAGGAGGAAGCGAGAGAGATAGAGAGTGAGAGGCAGGAAGGAAAAGGGAGATTTAGAGGAGATGGGAGAGAAGAGTACTCTGAACATTGATGGGTGGAGATCAGATGTAAGGTTTCGCAACTATAAAAATTTCGTTCCGAAAAAATGGGTTGATTTTTAGAAAAAAAATTACTTGGAAAAACCTTCATGATATTTATTCAATTCATTTTGAACGTAAAGTTCTAATCAATTCCTTGGTAGTTAAAATGAACATTATAGTAGGCTTTTTTGATAAATAATTCTGTTATGATTGTTTCTTCTAAAACCAACCCACTTTATTCTTAAGATAGGATTGTCAGCTAATACTTTTCCAATTTGAAGTCATAATTCCTTCCTCTTGGTAAACGGTCGTATGGTTTTATAAGCTCATTATATATCATGTTAGAAACACTTATAAAGTTTAAATTTTGATCCTTATACGAAGTGCTAGAATTGTAACAACAGGAACGCTATGGGCATCATTTTGTATCAAGTGGAACGGCGTTCCCATACGTTCTCACCCAATTCGAGCACTGCTTATATACGTTTTAATTCAGATTACATTTGAACACACGGATTTCAAGGCGTTTTCACGCGGATATTTAAGGCACAAAATTCAGCGTAATCTATAACAAATATTGTTTTTACATAGGAATAATCATTTTGAACGACCTTTAAATAGATTCCTGCTCATACTCAAAGCATTTTCACTAAAAGGTCATGGTTATTTTCATAGAAAAAGTTCTATTGCTTCTCCTACCTTGGAAAAGGGATGCGACGCGTTATTTTATCACGACCGATACTCCAATCCAAGACCGCAACTCGATTAGGCGTTTTCGCAGATCTCCATCCAGTGTTAATCATTCGCACTTAGCTTGGATACAAAGTCATTCCCACATGCTCACAAAATATATCTTTCATAGCGGCTGTCGTGGTACCTCAAACGGCCAAAGATAAAAATCGCGAATATGAAAAAATATTTTCATCTCTTGTATCTAATTAATGTTTTCGACTGTTGGAAGTAATTTCATCGATATTTGACATTTTTACTGCATGAAAAAATGCTTTACAATTTAAAAATCAAAGTAACAATCACTTGTTTAGAATCTAAACTAGTTTTAGAAATAGCGTTGAATTTGCTCAATTTCCAGCGATCTGTGAGTGTTAGATAAATCAGTGAAATTCTCACCTGTATAATAAATTTCAGAAAATTAAGTCCCAATCTGCCGAACATAGTATTTGCATCAAAATATGTAAATAAAGTAATGATAGACTTATAATGGTGATAATATTTATAAAAGTTTGATTTTGATTTAATATAAGAAACTCTAACAGCTGTGTATCTTGTTTCTCCTTTATGATACTAGTTGGTAGCTTTCAGGACGCGAGGACAAGCAATGCACTTATTGTTATCAACTTTGAGTTGATTAACATATTCTAGGGTTTTTTAAAAACGGCATCCAGGCCAAGGAACAATTTTGCTCTTTTTCTGTATTGACAAGAGAACTACCCCTACCAAATAAGCTAAGACATACGCAAATGACAACCGATTAAAATCGTATTTGATGATTGTTGCTCGTTACGCAAAAGAATCTTATAATAAAAACTATTAATCGCTATTCTATTTTTAGGCCCACTCAACCTTTGCATTCTTCATCCCTACACTCACTCTGCCTTCCTTTCCCCCCCTCTCTCCCATTCTATCCACCCAAGAACTCCCCTTTTCATCCATCCTCCCTCTCCCATTTTCCAATTCCCGCTCTGACACCTTACGCCACACGCTTCCTCCTCAAAAACCACCTCCGCCCCTTCTCAGCTCTCATTCCTTAAATCCCCGAATATTCGCACCTCCCCGCTGCAAAAAATACTTTATTTTTCCCGAGTAAATCTGGCAGCCATCTTCTCCAGACCAACACTTTCCCCAAAAAATAAAAAATTCTTCAGATTCTTTACCGTCTATCTCCATCCTATCTCCTCTCTACTCCCTTTTTACTCGTACTAGCGCGCTTCTCTCCTCTCCCTCCAAGGATGAGGTTGGGGTACGGGAGAAATATAAAAGGAGGGTTGCCGGAAAATTGCGAAATATCAGACGGAAGGTGGAAGATGTAAATACAAGATCTGTTGAACCAGGGTGATATATATTTTTTCCATCTTCCTTTTATGGATTGAGAAGGAAGAACTCATCGGTAGTGTGCCGTTAAAGGGGCAATTCGAGATCTATTTTAGCCTCTCCTTCCAAGTTTCTCTCTCTCTCTCTCTTTCTCTAAACCAGAGGTCTCAACACACACGATATAAGAGCCGCATTTGGTCTGCCGGTTCAAAAATATGTGGCCCTCTCATTATCTTGATTCTACTGTAAAAAGGTGACGGAGGCAAGTCAATCACGGAATAACATAAGAGTACGAACAATAAAAACGCTTAATATTTAGGATTTGCGCAATGGTTTCTTTTAACATAAAATGTAAACAGTTTTGAGTCTTGTGTTTAAGTTTAAACTAAATTATTTGTTATTACATATATTTTGCAATTATTTGTATGTATGCAATTTGAGCTTCAGATCCCTGCTTTAAGTCACTTCCTTACTCCTTATACACCTCCATCCCATTCTTTTATTCCCTCCCACATTCTAAAAAAACAGAAAATGCACGGGGATATTGTACGATATTATCAAGTGAAAGATCGAGGAGGGAAATGGAAATTTTGCATGTAATGTGAAAAGAAAAATCTCTAAGAAATTGCAATTTAGCTCCGCGCGAAAGGAGTATGACGTGCCAGAATGGAAATTGCTTCGCTCTTGAGAGCTGCTGGATTTCTTTTTCTTTTTTTAAAAAGGAAGAATTTGGATACTCTAAAAAATATACATTTCTAAGCGAAAAAAAGTCCTCTCAACGTACGGAAGATTAATGTTTGCCGGTAAGCAAACTGTGATTAATTTACTCAATGCCATTGCATTCTCTTGCTACTGGGTGGCCGATGTGATTTTATTTAGAATAATTCGCTTTTGGCTTCAATTAAAGCAAACTTTGATAATGTGATGTGAAATAATGTTTTTATACAAATTACTGATAGTTAACTATTTTTTTGTGCTTGAACTAACAAACTTTCCTATCCCGTTAATAAATAACATTTAATAACGCTTATAAATTACAAAGGCAATTACAATTTTTTTAGCTCCTTGTAAACGATTTATTTTCAATGTTGACACAAATTTCAATATCGCAAACTGCACATTTTTAAATAAATAACTACGCTCTTTCGCTATAATATTCAAGTTGTTCTAGATTGGAATAAAAACAATCTAGGAGCATATTCAAATTATGACCAATGAGATTAAGATAATAAATCAGTCTCGCAGAGACACAGCATCAAAATAATGGCAAAACATCTAATATGCAAGTGGCCCCATAATGGGGCCGACTAAAAACCGATTTGATTCTCAAAAACTCGAAAACCAACTCAAGGATGCTTTGCGAAAATAAACTGAAAAGTAACATTGGAATGAGAGTTGGGGAAGAAAAGGAGGGTGAATTTTTCGGCAGCTGAAAAGATGGAAGATAAAGGGAAAGAAAGAGAGCAAGGAGGAAAGAGGGAGTGGGTGAAAGGGAGAGGGAAAGTGAGTGAAAGGAAGAGATAAGGCGGTAACGAAGGCGTGGAATAGTCGCTCTGGGTCAGAAAGGGAAAACAATATACGAAATGAAAGAAAAGAAAGATGTTTTACTTGAAACTATGAAATATAGCAAGAGAATTAGAGTGGGAATAGGGCAATAGAAAAGGGGAAATAGCCAAAAAAGGACACAAAAAGGACTAAATTAAAAAGAAAGAAAAACGGAATAAGTGAAATACGCAATACATCTACATCTACATCTACAGTTTACACTGCAAGCCACCGCAAGGGTGTGTGGCAGGGGTGTATTAACACCAAGGGGAAAACTCCAAAATTAGGCCTTGGTTTACGCCCCTACGCGAGGTTACTTTTGATCGCAAGTTTTATTCTGCTCAGCTATCGTTCTAGGGAAAAATGAGCCTTTGTATCTCTCTGTCCTACAGGCTATCTCTCTTATTTTACGAGGATGGTCCATTCTACCGATATAGGTGGGAGTTCTTATTAACAATCTTATTAACAATCAAGCATGAAAGATATGAGAGATAGAAGGAAGGAAGAATATAAGAAATAAGTGGCACACGGAAGGAAGAGAAGTAGAGTAAGGATATTAGCAATGAAGAAAATGAATATAAGGAGGAAGAATAGAGAAATAGAGATACGAGATAAAGGGACTCGACAAGTAAAATGATTGGAAAGTATAAATCGAAAGTTTTAAAATGAACTCGGGGAGAAATAACGGGATAAAAGGAGAGTAAGACAGATGGAAAGAGGAGGGAGATAAAAACGGAGAAAGTGTGGAATAAAGCGAGAGGAATGAGATAAAAAGGACAAGAGAGGAGAGGGAAAAATGTACGTTAGGTGGGGGAGAAGATGAGAGGAGGAGAGAGAGAACGAGGTAGGGAGGGAGTGAGCGGCGTGGAATATAGGGATGGACTTTCGGAGAAAGAATACCGTCAGAATAATGAAAGACGTGGTTTGAGGAGGGGAATGGAATGAGGGAGGGAGGGAGGGAGCGAAAACTGAGTGAGTAGGGATCGAGGGAGGGAGGGATATGGATCGAAAAGGGAGATGAGGGAGTGAGAGAGGGTGGAGGAGAAGGAGAGGGGAAAGGGACTAGGGGAGTCATAAGAGTGGGGCACATGGGGTAGAGATTTAACTCGAAAGCAGCGCCGATCGAATGAGGAGACCAGAGAGGAGGGGGAGAATGGAGAACGAGAGGTGGGGAAAGAGAGGAAAAGATGGAGAGGGGTAGAGAGAAAGGGGAGGAGAGAGAAAAAGGAGCGAAGTGAGTTTTGAAGAGAGTTCATCCGACTCCATTGGTGCGGATTTTTATCTCCTATTATGCGCTTTGGGCTCGACAGATGGCTCCATTTTCAAAGTCCGCAGGGAGAGGAACGAGAGCGAGAGGGAGGGGAAGATGGGACTGGGGTTGAAAGAGGGGGGGTGGGGGAGAAGCGAAGGGTGGTATGGTGTGCGGGACGGGATTGGTATCCTTTCGAATGGAAAAAGGCGGATGGAGGAGCATGAGGGAGGGGGAGGAGAAGGAAGGGGGAGGCGAGAAGAATGAGTGGGGGAGAAAAGATGGTGCGAGAATACTCGGGGCATTGAGATGAGTTTTGATCGAAGTGGAGAGTGAGGGAGAGAGGGAGGAGACGGGGAGACGGAACAGAATAAAAAGAGTGGAAATCTTACACCTTAGGGTTACAGCGTCTGATCTTTTAACGGATCTAATATGGGTCCTCTATTAAGGTCCAATCTATGGATCATTTCACGCCGATTCAGTTGATCTCATATCTATGGAATGGGAAGGGCCTAACGAGATTAGCTTTTTTCGAGTGAAGTCGCAGGTTCGCAAGATCGAATTTAGATGATGGGGTCGAACGATTTGAGCGTTACCTTTTCATTCGAAAAATGTAATTATAGCCTGGCCTTGGCGGCAGGCAACGAAATAATGAATGATTAAATGGAAACATAATGTTTCCCATGAACCCTTGATGTGTCCAAAACCTAATTTACTTATTTCCGAGTCATGTCATCCCGTCACGGTCGATTGCGTATCCACGACAGAACTATTATGAAAGGAACTTACTGTCTCGTTTAAGGACTGAATCAATTGTATTGGGTTACGTAATTTATTTCGTAACATAAAATTAGTGAAAATAGGTAAACATTTCTCACCTGAAAATTGTACTTGTTTCGAGTAAACAAAATTTATACGAACATGAATTTTAATCGGTTTTCCTTGTTAGTGAGCTTTATAAAGATTTAAATTTACAAAATTTAATTTGCTATAACCATTATATATCCGAATTTCAATAAGTAAATACTACTGTAATTATAATTATCCACTTCTGAATTACTGAAATCCAAGTACAGTAGAGCCTTGCTAATCCGAACTAATTGGACTCGGGTATGTTCGGATTAACCGGGTTTTACAAAATACACGGCGCGGTGGATGGGACGGGGGATCGAATATTTCTGGGCTCTCGAGTGAAGGTCACAGCAAACCACTGTATTCATTGCTCAGTGCTGTTTCTACCGTCTCTTAGCGTACAGCTGTGTAATCTAGTGCAGAGCTTTTTCCAGTGTTTTAAATTACTGTCACCGTTTTGTCCACCTTGTAGAAATGTCCAAAAAGCGTAAGCACAGTTCGTGTTTGTTAAAAGATAAGTTGGAATTGGTCAAACGCATTGAAAAAGGCGAAAGTACTACCAAACTAGCCTTAGAGTTTGGTTTCGGAAAAGCAACCATCAGCAACTGGAAAAAGAATCGCACTAAAATTGAACAATCTTGTGCCACTGTTATTGTTGAATCTCTCGGCAATTGCACTGTCGGAGAAAAGTGGTCAAGATGACTCTAATGAAAGTGATTCAGACGAAGCTACAACGAAAGTAATCTCACACACTGAGGGATTGAAAGCGTTGGAACGTGCTCTGCTGTACGTAGAGCAGCACAGTAAAGCCACGCCTACAGATGTAATTTTTATGAAGCGCTGGCGGGACATTGCAGCCTCTTCTCGTCGTTCAACACATTATCATACAAAATAAAGTAATTTGTAAAAAAAGGATTATTTTATAAATGGGTAAGTTATATTATTCTGTCAATTTTCGTCTGAATAAATAAAACTTTTTCTTATGATTATTTTTTTACATCCTGTTCGGATTAACCGAAATTTCGGATTACCGAGGCACGGATTAACGGGGTCTTTCTGTACATACATATTTTTCTAGCTACATTTGGCATGGGCCTTGAAGAAGTCTTGTAAAAATGATATTTTTACCAGAACAAAAATTATCACTTGTAATCCAATTTTCTTTCCACGGTTCTAACGGCGAAAGCAATTATTCAAGTGGGTCATTTGAGCTGATAAATCAGAATTCTAGAAAATCCATACAATGTTTGTGAATTATAAATAGGCAATTCATCTGCAAGGAAGTCATAATCAGTGGTAATTCACCGTTATTATAATCTAAGACGAAGTTTATAATCCTTTCAGTGGGTCATTTGGTTTAAATCATTACATATTCATTTAATTATATTCGCTTATTTGATTTCAAAAGAGACATCCTTGTTCACATCTGAATATTGTATCTAGAATGTCCAAATTAACGATAATCTTTAAAAATACAACTTATCGGCTATTTTTCTACTGCGTTACTCAACCATTAATAACTCGCATCTCCCGTTCTACGTTCTCAGTTCGCTGCATTAGTTGTTAGAAATCTTATTGCAGCGCTTAGCATTTACAGCCAGAAAATTATGCACGTCATGCTGTGGCATTCCACAGAAAGAGGAACAGACGATGAGTTTCGGGCCAAGGTGAGAATGAGACTCACCTTTCTAGGGGAGATATGCACTCATGAGTTCTCGGATGGCTTATATCCTCTCCTCGGGCTAAATAGCAAGCAAGCGCTAACACAATATCGTAAGATCGCCAGATAAGCCAACGAGCCAAATCCTACAACTTTCCTTCTACTTCAGAACATACCTTAGCCCACTTCAACTCTACTCACCCTCTTTATCTATCCCTCTTCTCTCTCGTCCTCCCCAGTGCTCTCTCTCATACTTCCTCTCTCTCTCCTCTTATTTCCTCTCCCTCTGCCTCCTTCAACCACACCTTCAATCCTTCATCCTACCTACCCCTTCTTTTCCATCACCCTTCCTCTTCACATACTTACTCCCTCCTCGCCCTCACCTCCCTTTTCTCTCTCCTTCATGCCCACTTATAGTTATCGTCACTTCCATATCCCTCCCATCTCCTCCCTCACATATCCTCTTTCTCCTTCCCCATCCCTTCCCTCTCTCCCCTTCTTCCCACAACCTCCAAACCCCGAATCTCCCCTTTTCCCTCCCTCCAGCCCTACTCGCGCCAAACATCGCAACCCACATGGAGGAAGGACGGTTCGGTGCAACACGAGAGCGGGGGGGGGCAGACGGGAAGGGAAGGGGGTCTCAAAGGGCGGCGCAGGGAATGAAAGACCGGAGGAGGAGAAGGCTGAGGAAGGAGGGGAAGAGAATAGTGAATGGAAGGAGGAAGTACGGGCGAAACGGAGCGGAATCGGGCCTAATTGACGTCATCAAAATGATGAAGGTTTATGCTGTATTAGCGCGTAGCAGCAAAGTGAAGGGGCGGGTGAGAGAGAGAGAGAAATAGAAAGAGGGGGGTGGGGAGTCCATGATGAGGTGGTTGGGGGATAAGAGAGGATAAAGATTCAGTATATAGGGGGTCGGAGGTGAAGGAGGAGGATGGGGAGGCGAGGAAAAGAGAAGTAGGATTTTGTACGGCTTTTGGCGGGCGGAGAAGATGATCTTTTCTCGCCGAGGGAGGAATAGCACGTGGATGAAGATGAGGAACTATGTGTCGTGTTTTTAGCGTTGGGTGGGGTGGGGCTCGAAGGTAGAAAGGGGAGGGATAGCCGTGAATTTGAGAGGCGGGAATTAAGGTGATGCGGCGGAGGTAATCGCACGAGTGGGGAAAGGATAGGCGATGCGTAAGGGGAGAAGATAGGGAACCAAGGTTAGGTGCATGAGAGACGCAATGCAGGTGGAAGACGTGAATGGAAGACGGAAGAAGTGAGGAGGATGGCATGAGTGTTATGATGGTGAGAGAGAGAGAGAGAGAGAGGATATGGCGTAAGGATATGAGCGGGCAAAGCACGGCCCGAGGGCCAAACGAGGCCCGAAAGAGAATTTAATGTGGTCCGCGATTTCATTATGAAGGCAAAACGTAAAATTTTAATGCGAATAATTCCTTGACTGTTACTCGAAAATTTGACAGAGAAACCATTTATAGCGAAGATGTGACGCTACAACTAATATTTATTATTGATAAAGAGGACAACAAAGCCATGGGGCGGAGGAAGAGTGAAGAAGTGTGGAGGAGGAGTGGAATTTTGGATGGAGGGAAAGATGAATTGGAGGCAACTTCCTCCTCCCTTCTTTCAAGTCGAATTAGTTAAATGAATCGTGCGCGTGGCTTGGTGAAAATCGCGTAGGCCAGAGAGCACCAAAATTATCTGGAGAGGCTGGTAATGACCCTACCGTAACGACACGGCGAATATAGAGGTAGGTATCCTATTTTAGCGGAAGTATGTGTGTGTGAGAGAGAGAAAGAGAAAGAGACATATAGTTCCTGTTTAAGGGGAGGAGAATAGGAGGAGAGATAAAGAGGGGAGGGAGAGGAAAGAGGTATAAAGAGGATAAGAGAAAGACAGAGAGATTGAAGGAAGACCGTAGATGAAAACTTGATGATGGTCTACAATGAGGAGGACCCAAAGACACGGAAAGAAAAATTGCTGGATATCCAATTGGTCCTCTGTCCGGAGAAATAAAGATGAAGCGAAGGTTGAGATTTATGAGAAGTAAATGCGTTAGGGTCGAGATAAAGAGAGATGTTTTGCGTTCTATTCCACAGAAAAAGGATTCAAAGGAGAAGCGGGAACTAGTTGGGACGGAAAATTATCCCGAAGCACCTCCATATTTTAGTTTTTTCGTATTACGGTTGATTTTTGGCGAATTAATTTGCTTATAATAATTAAAAAGTCAGAGATCTAACTTTAAAATTTCGTTTTTTTAAGTAACAACTCGTTGTATAGATACTCGAACAAAAAACCTAACTTATGCCTTTGGGGAGACTATAGTGTATGATTTTAGCCATAAGGTGAGTTCGATAATTCTCGAGCCTTTTATCGGTGAACCTATATTGATGGAGGCTTCAATGTAGCCGAATGGCGCATCAACTTTTTCTAATTGCATCTCAGCATTGAAAATAAATTTTATAAATAACAAACGAAGAAATATTTTTACTAACAATTATTTAATTAAAACAAGTCATATCCAAAATGGTTTCTCAATTTACTCTCTTTTTTATAATCATACTCGAGAAGGACAGAGTGATTTCGCTTTAACATGAAAAAATAATAATCTTCGCTAAGCTAAAACTTTTCTGAGCTCCGCGTTTATGTTCCTTCAAGAGGCCTTTTTGCTAAGAATTCCCGCAAAGCGCGAGTTAAACGATCTGTTTATCGCTTTGATACGTAAATTATCCGCCAAAGCAACCGTGCGCTCTTCAGAAAGTTTTCGAAAACAATTTCTTGAGAACCCAGCCGAGTGAATGTAAGCAAGTCCTCGTGGAACGAGAGGCGTTTTGAGGACCGTTCTCTTCCCACTTACGGACGCGCGCACAGATACACAATGTGCGTGTGTTTTAAAAGGAAAGAACGAGGGGCGAGAGGGACGGAGAGAGAGAGAGAGAGCGCCGGTTTAAAAGCATAAGTCGTAAAGACCACTTATTCTTGCACACGCGAAAGAACAAAAGACGTGCTAAGCACCGAGCGCAAGGATAACTAGAGAGAGAAAGGGAGGTGGAGAATCGAAGGCAAGGAGGGCGGCCGGGGGAAGAGGGAAATAAAAAAGAGCATACGACATACATTTATAGAAGAAGAAGGGACCAAGAGAGAGAGGATAGGGATAAAAAAATAAAAATGAAATGCAAAGCTGCTCGCGGGGCAATGGGCAAGGAGTGTGTAGGAGAAGGGTGGGGGAGGGTAAAGAGAGAGGAAGGATTTTATAGTCGGAGAAGTAGAAACACAATACGGGGGCGGAGAAGAGGAGACGGTAGGAGGAGGAGGTGGAATCGGAGAGAGAGGGAGAGGCGTAGAAGATTGGGTAGGAAGGGAAGGAGGATCGAAGGAGAGAGGGAGGAGTATTTTATGGAAGCACCCTCCCTCTACCTCTCTTCCCTACTAACGCATCCTCACTCCCGCCCATATCACAAAAGCAACCCCAACAACCCCCTGCGTAGCACTCCAAATGCTTCATATGGTTCTCCCCTCCTCCTCCTCTTCCCCTTCACTTCTGACACCCAGCAGGAGAAGATCCTTCTCTCCCTTTCCACATCCAGCCCCCTTCAATCCTACGCCCTCATACACTCTCTGTCTCCGTTTCTCTATCACTCTCGCTCACATACACACCCACTCTTCCCTCTCTGTCTCCCTCTTTCCTCCCCCTTCCCCACCCTCCCCTCTTCTCTCTCGAATAATGGATAGGGTCATCACCCCGTTCCTTGATGTCTCGACACCGCTTTTTACTTCGAGCTATTAGAACGTTATGGAAACTGGGAAAGGGGGAGAGGGATGGAGGGAGGAAGGGAGGGGAAGAGGAAGGGGCGAAGCGGTGCCTGGAGGGAGAAGGGTGAGGATTTTAGGGAGGGGGAGAAGGAGTTTAAAGGGAGGGAATGAAGGGTACGGGAAGGGGTGCGGGAGAGAGAGAGAGACGGGTCTTTTGGTAGGGGAATGATTATGGACGATGGAAGCTTAATCACAGTAGTAGAGAGTAATGAAAAGTATACGGAGTGGTGTGGGAATAAAGAGCGGGAGTGGGGATTGGGAGCCGGAGAGGGAAAAGGGGAGGAGAAGAGAGGAGGTAGAGCTCGGAGAGAGAGGGAGGATAAGGAGAGAGAGAGAGCGGGAGGATGAAGTCGGGAAGAGAGGAGGAGAAAGCGAGAGAGTGAGGGAGAGTTTGAGTTAGCGGAGATGAAAAGGGTGTTGGAAAGGCGTTTGAGAAAGGAAGGGGTGAGTTGAGCGAAAAGAAATGAGAGCGATAGACTTGGTCATGGAGAGAGAGAGGAGAGATATATAGAAGCTGATAGAGAAGAAAAGAGGAAGAGATTGAAGAGTAGATTAAACGAAAAAGAAAGAGAAATGTAGGAGGGAGAGGTGGAAGCTGAATTCCAAAGGTGCGTGCGTATTTATTGCTAAGTAACAATTATTGTATTAAACGTAATTTTTTAATGCAATGACTTTTATTGCGTTATCACCTTCAGTATGCAATTAAAATAGATGCTGAGATTGCCATTACGCTATCTCTAACATTTATAACGTTAATATTACATTACCGCAATAATTAACTCACCTTTTTTATAAACGATATGCTAGAGAAATTCATACACTCCTGAGGACATGCATGAATTTAGTCAAAAACCTAGGCTTCTGCAAAAATAAGTGGAAAACCTAGTTTTTTATTGCTCAGTGTGTGTGAAAAATACACTTTTTTCGGATTAGATTCTGATTCCCGCGCTTAATAATAACGCATGTTAATTATCTCGGAAATATGAGAGTACTCTATTATTTTGGTCAGGCGTACATTCAATACCCGTGCTTAAATCTCCACTTTATAATATCCAGCACGTGACCAAAGATGTTTATGATAAAAGGAAAGACAAATGTCTCGATGCAGATCATTTTGAGTGATTTAAATTAAAAAGAGTTGGATCACATGAACAAAAGTTGAAAAAAAAATTGCTGTAAAAATAGTCTTTCTATCTTAAGGAGAACTTACGGAAAACCTGAATGATCGGAATTGTCAATTGTAATACTACTAAATAAGCAAAATTAATTTAAGTAAAATTTTAAGTTTTTCAACAAAAGTTTCATGATGAACAAGTTGACGAAGGGTGCAATGAGCACAATTCTGATGAATTAGTGATGAAAATAAACATAATCGTTTGCTAATCTAAGATTCTGTGGTAATGAAACCGACATACCGTTCCAGCATATCAACTGAAACATGACCCCATTGATTGAAGTCCTGATTGGGAATTATGTCAATAGAGGTGAAGGAAATATTGATAAAAATAAAAAAAGGAATTCGGAGAGGGAAGAAATAGCGAATTAATGAGGTGGGGAAAATGGAAATAAATTTTTTATAAAACTGTGAAGGAAAAAATACCAAGAGAGAAAAGCTGGAGGAGTGAATAGTGAAGAAGATGCGATTAACTTTAGCTGATCTGCGATTATAGAAAAAATCTACTAAAATAATTTTGGATTAGTTAATAGCGCATAAGCCTACGCAATCAATTTAATTTATTATTTTTGTATAAAAACGTATTACAGGAAAAAACTTACCATCAATTCCCTTTCTCCAAATAATAAGCTACGTGCCGATATTTTATTTTCATACATTCTCACAATTTTAACTACACACGAGTAATGTGATAATTAACTAATTTAATATTTTTTATAAATCAAAATCAAAACAGAGAAATGATTAAATCAGTATACGGAGTATTAGTGAATACGATCGGTAAAACATAACTAGCTAAAATGAATTACATAAAATGTCTACAATGTGAGAAACAATTGATTCAAAATCGAATCATTTCAACCCCATAATGTTAAAATTAATTTGAATCTATTTAAAAAAGGCCAGTAAAAGGAATTGAATAAAATGCCTTCACTCAACCTAGGATAAAATGATAACTTGTGTCATGAGCCCCTAAATGCCTTAGAATTTTAATGCAGACACATTTGAATATGAAGTAATTTTAATTTAAAAATTATTTCACAAAATCAAAGATACGAGTAAAAATAATAAATGACGAAGAAAGAGGAACAGGGGAGCAACAAAATACTGCGGCGGAAATTAACAACGTAAGATAAAAAACGAAAACAAATCATTACTACATATAATACGGTTAGACAACATGATGACTCAACCAAATTGCTGGAATATTTGGAACAATAAATAAGTAGTATATAAAAATGGAGGAAGCACTAATGGCACAAAATACAAAACGAGGAAAAATTAGGATTCCGATTTAATTACAATCTTTCCAGCTTAGTCAAAGCTTATGACGTACATGAGAGTGAGTGGAAAAATGCAAAGATATATATCAAGGGAGACAGTGAGGTAAAAAAATAAATCATGAATGAGTACTAAAACTCATCAGCAATAAAGAGCAAGAATGACATGCTCGATAGTGAAGCATAGAGAAAAGCAGCAGCGATAAATAGAGAAAAAATTAAGGAAACATTGCTGGCGGTGAATTAACAAAATCCGTAGTGCCACCAGCATAAGAAATAAGAGAAACGATGGGAATTTCTTTATTTGACGCGTGACTTCAAGTCATTTGATTTCCGACGCCTTCTCTCCCTATAACTTTTTTATCCGCGAGAGAGATCGCTGGAGAGAGAGATAAAGGTCGAGAGAGGAAAATGGAGGAAAGGGAGGGGAGAAGTTAAAGAAAATACTCTCGCAAAAAATAAAACAAGATGGCGGGAGATAAAAAAATGGAGAGGAATAAAAAACATCGCGACCTCAACATCCATCTCTTTGTGAAGGCGCAATCTGTGTAATGAGTGACCGCTGTCTCTTTCTCCCTTCCCTCTCTCTCTCTCTCTCTCTCTATATATATATATATATATATATATATATATATATATATATATATATATATATATATATATATATTTTAACGCCCACCTTCCCCTTTCCACTAAACCCTCGTCCCAGAACCATCTTCACTCACTTTGAGTCTTGAGAGAATCCCACTTCTACCTCTCATCATCCAAGTATATTTCTCCCTCGCTCGTTGATCATTGATGACGACACAAAACAAAAAAGCGATGGCGCACAAGCGTCGGTATGAAATGATCCGTTCTCCACCTCCTACTCCAACGCCATGATTCTCCCCCCCTCTCTCTCTCTCCACCTCTCCTCTTCTTGTTTTAAAGGAGGGGAGAGAGAGAGAGAGATCCGCGACTTTCCGTGATCAGTAGAAAAGGTTTTATATTTTCGTTCTTTTTGATCTCGCGCCATTTTTTTGCTAATGGCGCCGTCAAATGCTGAAGAAGGGAGCCTTTTTTCAGGTTGGGAGTGCACGAAAAAGGAAGGTATTAAAAAGTGAGTGAAAGGAGTAGGGGAGGAGGGCAGAAGGAGAGAGAGAGAGAGAGAGAAAGGGTCCGATCTTCGAAATCGCTAGGTGTTATATAAAAAAAGACATTTTTATCCCTTGACGCTGACATTACGACGAACGAAATGCTGAACGTATGCAAACCGCATTGAACAAATGAAGAGAAGGTATGCCTAGATGACAGGGACTGCGAAGTTTAGAAAATGATGTATTCTTATTCTAGTGGACTCTTCGAAAGGGAATTGATAGGCGCTAGAGAAAATAAGCTACCAGGAATTCCTAGATATTTGTCCTTTTTGCCAGCAATTTTATTAATTCATCGAAAACTGGATTTTCAACTCAAAAAGAATTATTTTAAATTATTAAATATAATACGTAATTAGTAATGATGGGAATTATTTCTCCCTATAGAAAAATATAAGAGCACTGAATAAGGGGTAAATTACATTGCGATCTTTTTATTTTCTGCTTCGTATAAGCTTATCGTCTTGCTATTAATTATTTCTAAACCTGAAAACTATACATACACATATGTCCATATAAATGGTTGCCCTATATTTAAAAATAATACTCGGATACATGTGATTTTATTTTTTCAAATCATTAGCTCCTTGCGTCTAAACTTTATTTTAGTTTGAAAATTATACAAGAAAAAAATTGTTGAAAATCTAAAAATTTGTGAAAGCATATAAAATTTTAGCACAAATCAGCCGTTGCAACCAAGGCAAAAATCTAGAGAAGAAAATCATACTTATCTCCAATAATAGCCTTTTTATAGCTTTTGTAGCTGTATTTCTCTTTACAGGTTTGGATATTTAAGTGCTTATTTTTTAATGAAGCTATACAAAGTCAAACTAAATTCCGGGAGATTTTTTATTCAAAAACCCTGAAAATAACTTTATCTCAAGATAAATATCAGATAGAAACTCGAAAATTTTTGTGATTAAAGTTTGACGATACTCAAAAATGTTTGTTTAAAAAATCAAAAATAAAATGCTGAAAATCACCAGAACCATGCTTGATACATAAAAGTGCACTCCGCTTAATGTTTTCTGACACAGACTGCGACATTTCTTGAAAGATACTCTTAATGACATCCCTGATTTTGCCATTAGCTCGTCAATAGTATGGCAATATGTTTTTTACTTTAATAAGTGTACCACCAAATGAAATAATCAGAGTATGTTAGATCTGGGGATCGAAATGGCCATAAGAGCTTGGAAATAATTCAGTCCCGAAGAGTAGGAAAAGTTCCGCAATGCTGTGACGTGTTGCGTGACTCGTGACTTCATCTTGTTGAAACAAAACTCGATGAATTTCATCCTCTGTTAGGTACACTATTATTTATTACCATGATAACATTGTAGTTATTCCACAGATTTTACAATTAAGGAAGAAGTGGAGCGAAGACGTGGATATAAGAGGGAGAGAGAGATGGATAAGAAATTATTATATTAGATATTACTTTTCCATCCAAATCTTCCCACGAGTTGGCCTCTTGTGAGGCATACTTTTGTGTGTGTATTGTATTGACGTTTGACTGTCTACTTTAATATTAAATTACTAGCGTAGTTGCCCGTCAAATATGACGGGTATGCGTGAATGAAGTATTAAATTGAAATACAAAATTAATGAAACCAACTTGTATAAGCACTGAAAAGTAAACAATAAATATAAAATTAACATAATATCGTGTTACAGAGAGTAAAAATAGTATTGGGCGAATAGAAATTATACGGCAAAAAATCCATTACGCTATACAATTCTTATATGCTCAAAGCAATTTTTAATTTATGGGACATTTAATTTTGTCTCTTACTCCCTTTCTATCCTTCCTTTTTTTCTCTCTCCTTCTCTCTCTCTCCTATGAAATCATCTTAAACGTATTCCAAAGACATTTGATTTCGATATGAAAAATCAGTAATATTTGCTATGATCTAGTTTGGCTTTCATGTACAATCAAATCACTGTTTTTGAAATTTATCTTTGTTTTAATTATATTGTTTAAATAATTACTATCAGAGAGGCCAAATGATTATTCAAATAATTCCTGAAAATAAGAGGAAAATCAAAATAATAAGATATAATGCATAAATAATTTGCAGAAATTGACTTGAAATATTTTAGCAAATTATAAGTTATTTAAAACGTAGAGAATTTAACTTAATAATTGAATTATTTTACTCTTATTAAGGCGTACAAACAGGATAAAATGTGAATGAAAAGTCAATTTACTATCAAAGGAAAAATGTGTAATAACTAACTACGAAATAAATACATGAACTGCAATGAGTTTTAACTATATTTTAAGATTGTAATTTTCATTTAACTACATATATTAGTTTTGAATTTTCTTTCTGAAAATTGGATTTATTTTAAGAAATTTAAATAAAAGTCATAAAATGTTATTTTTTCAATCCAATTTGAAATTCAGTTCGAAATATTTGCTGCATTATCATTTAAAGAAATTAATTGAAAATTACGTTATATTAAGTTTTATGAATTCCCACCATTCGGCAATGGCGCATGATTCAATAGTACATATAACATTTTTATAATCAATTATAAGTAGTACTTATTTCTGTACTGCAGCTCCTTTTAATCCTATACAAATGATACGTCCTCTTTCTCCATTTCTGCTCATTCCCATTCTATTTTCCTTCCTCCCTCTAATTACTTAGTAGATTCAGTATACCCATGTATAAAATTTGACCCGTGTTAAAGCATTAAATTAGCGCATTTATTATGAGGCCAAGAATAGAATTCAACTATTGGGACAACAGTGGTCCAATATAAACAAAATGCGTGAAAACGTGAAAAATCGTATTAAAACGTAATTTTTGGAGATTTACGAATGAGATTTAAATTCTTCTCTTCACATAACTAATATAAGTTAAGTACCTCATCCTTGATATATTTTAAAATGTAAATGAAAAAGGTCTGCATGTTAAGGAATGGCTTTTTGAGTGATTCGTATATGCGATGCGAATTTATAACTTCGGTTAATTATAAGAGGCACTGGAAAAAACTATGAAAATAACTATAAAAATAGTTAATTACCAAAAATTTCAATAGGAAGTTAACTGAAAAGAAATTAATGAAAAACACGATTTTAATTTTTAAAAGATCGGGCGCCTTTACTCTCTCGTACTAAAGTATTCAAAACACTTTCTTTACGCATCTAGTATAAGGACGGCAATACAATCTCGAGGTTTAACAATGACACGGTCGGCAAGACAACATCTTTAAAAAGCTTAAAATTTTCCAATAAATGTGATTTAAACGTATAACTTGAGCAATTTCGAACCAAAGGCAAAAGTCGACGATAAGAATAAGAATTTGTTTATTTTTCTTTAAAAAGGGCCAGGTCCGAAGAACCTAGGTCAATTACTTCTAATTTTATTTTGCAAAAGAAAAAAGCCTGCAAGTGAAAAAAGGTTTTTTTAAGTGTTATCTTATGGGATTTCTATAGTGTTCTGGCGGACCAACGTACAGGATAAGGATATTATGTATATGTTTCATTTTAAGTAAAGGAATGGAATAGAGGACCTTAATTAGGCTAATAAGTAAAGGACAAGAAATGGCTGGGTCATATTTGAAAGGTAACGTTCTGTTGAAAGAAATCATAGAAAGGAGGATGCTACCAAGGTAGGCGTAGTTGAGGTATATTAAATGCATTAAAATAAAGGGATGGGCATGAGTAGATGAAGAAAAAGGTCTTGAATCGTAAAGATTGGGTTTGGTGAGCCTAAAGCAGGGCCCGGGAGAGGGGGGTGCACCCGGTGCAAATAACCAAGGCCCGTGACTTAGAGGTGCCCGAACTCGAGCAGTCATATATAAACAAATCTGCGTGTCTTACAAAATCAAATTATAAAGACTGAGCTATGATAGACTATGGAGAATTAAAAAATATCAATTGCTGAATCTTGACAGCGGAGAATTATAATTATATAACTATAGTGGTGGGAAGTAGCTGCAATGGGCCCGAGAGCAGGAGAAGCACCAGGGCCCAGGATTTCTCTCCCGAGCCCTGGCCTAAAGCCTATCGAAAGGTAGAATAAATATGACGATGAAAATGTTTTAAATATAAAATTTGCAAATCAGAAAATCTATTTAAAAGGTAAAATATTGTAATTTTAAAACATACGAGTTGTCGGTGCTGCAAGCGTTCAAAAAATCTCCATACATATAAACTCATGAATAAACCAACGCGACAGCATTTGAAAAACACAGAGCCCATTTATATAAGATAATAGTTTTAATTTTCTACGAAACTAAGGCATCTATCCGGAATTTCTAAATTCTCTGGCAATCGGCTTTGCGTCCAAATTTTCCAATTTCAAGTTTCATGGCTCAGATCGCCCTTTTTAAGCAATAACTATAATCATCATTAAGACATTAGGTTATATGTTACACTAAAATGTATGTAAAAATTAGGATATTTAGTGTGCTAGGATTATGGTTTCATCATCGGTGCCTTTTAGTACGTAACTCGATAAAAAAAATTAATTTAAAATTATCACGTCATCATCACGTCGTTGGCTAAAATCAAATGGATTATAATGCAGTATAAGCAGTAAATCAATGCTCTTGTAGTATGGAAAATCAATTCCCATTGAAATGCATTGGAGTTGTTGCTATAGTAGTTTATATTTTTCATTGTTGAAGACCGAAAAAAATGTAATGTTATGATTAAAATCAAATTTTTACGCAAATTATGCATGAATTTTAATTATGTCTTAAACAAAATCTCTCTCTTTCATCCACAGTACGGTGCATGTATCGACTTTGTATCTTAATTTTAAATAATTTAAAAATGCAATTTTATATAGCCCTGCACAGTTTTCAATGCTTTTCTTATGGGTGTTTATAATTGGACTTTGGGGTAAAAAACACCCCTTAAATATAACTTTTTCTGGAATTACGGATTTTTTCCATGTCGGTAATATCTTCATTCAAACTCAAGGTACTCTCAAGGTAAGTGACCAATATTTCCCTTTAATTGTTATGAACAAATTAAATATTGACACAAATTTGATACCTCCCTCCCCCTCCCCTCCAAGAAATCTAAGTTCTGGCATCGAGGTGCATATCTTCAACGGCTCTTTAGTAGAATGTGTACCAAGTTTTAAGTCTATAGGTTTATTGGTCCAACATTGATATTGGTGGAGGATTCATCAAAATCGGTCAATTGGATGCTGAGATGTCTTTTAAAAAATGAAATTTGGACCCACCGTTCCATGGGGACCCCTCGACCCCGTGGGTCGATTTAAATTGTATTTGTCACTGCAACTCTCATCATCAACCTGAAGCTGCCTTATAGTTCTGGAGATAATCTGGAAGATCTATTCAGAATGTTAGGAACTTATAAATACAATTATGAAAAAAGGATAAACTTCTAATTTTCACTTAATAGTTGAGAAAAAGTAAAAAAATTTCACGCATTTAATTTATGGCTCGAAAGTGTATCTCACTAAAGCATTGCTAGTAGTGAAGGTTTCATCGAAATCAGTCAATTCGTTGCCGAGATATATTAAAAACAAGATGGAAAAAAATATTCCATAAATGGAATACATAGAGATTTCAAATGCGTTCTTAATAGGAAATACGTATGGAACGGTATCGAAAGATTGGGAGATTCTCGAATTTTTATCTACGAAACTATAAACCAAAAATATCTAGATTTGGAAATACCAGCTTACGATATTAGAGATTAAAAATATACTAAGTTCAGTGTGGTAGAACAACAATAATATTCTCGTGGCCGATATGCAAGGCGCTAATTTGGTTTAATCATCAAGATACAGTAAGTAAAATACGTGAATTAACTATTAATATATATTTTTTCATATAGGATGATTGTCGAAATCATCACGTTTGGCAAAATTTGTAAAGAAAGGAGTAAATACAGGAACAAGAAATATCGTTCCGTGTTCGCACAATGAACTTTTTTCTGCACAATTTCATGTTACTTAAAGAGCATTCAAGCCAAAATATTCTTGTGTGTGTTGCAAATATCTTATATATATATATATATATCTTACTCCGTCTGTAACAACTTCCACCACGCGCCACCAGACCTCGCCACTGAAGCACCTATGCCGATATTAATCGTATATATATATATATAACAATAAGAGATAATGGTTCAAAATTTTCCAGGATTGCTTGATTCACATATAAAAAGTGACTGATGAAAAAATATTTGGAAAAACGATCCGGTTCGAATCCGGGGAAGTATTTCTCTTCCTCATAATGTAACACGTAAAAATGAACTTTTCGGCGTGCAGGATTTTTTTCATTTGGAAATTAAAATTAGAAAAATTTGACCTTCAATCTTTGGATCTAAAAAATTCTAAAGAAGGCATTTTCAAGTTTCTTATTCTATTCGTCTTTTTTCGCCTTCAGCTCTAAATCGCTCATGTTAATAGTTTGAATTGTATATTTTGTAAAAATCTTGGCATTTTAACGGGATGTTGCCTTGCCTACCAAGTACATTGTTAAGCCTCGAAATCCTATAGGTACTTCAACCCATATAAGTTTAAGCGTGATTTGAAGGCTTTTATTAAGAGAAGGAGAGAAAGACGGAAGGAGTGGGAAAAAATTTTCATAGAAATAAATGTATACAACATTCGTTGCGTTATTTACGAGAAGGAATACCTAAAAATCTGAAATACTATTGATAGGGATTAAAAATCGTAATAATGAGCTAAATTCAATATTATTGAAATAAAAATGAAAATCTGAGGAAGTTGCTTGACGTTTTAATAAACAAACCGAGCATGTAAAAATTTTATATGGTGAAGGATTATGCGATAAGTTACGGGAGTTAGGAAGAAGAAGAGAGGACTTGAGGACGGTTTTGGAAATAGGGAGAGAAAGAGGTTTAAAAGAATCAAAGAATCACAAAAATAACAATAAATAGCTATGTTGTTCGTCCATTGGTCTGGGTGTCAAGCTATAAAAACGCGAATAACTCAAACAAGGATGTAGATAGAAAATTGACAGAAATAATCCATTAATATATAAAAATGCTTTGCTGAAAGAAAATTCATGACTCCAGGTTAATATTTCAATTCTTCGCAAGTTAACGCTCAAAAATTGACTTTTTATCGTGCAGACTTTTCTTCTTTTGGAAGTTAAAATTGGAAAAACCTGACCTACGATCATCCGATTTAAACTATTTTAAAGAAAAATTAATAAAGTCACTTATACTATTCTCCTTTTTCGAAATCGCTCATTTGTTTATATATATAGTAAAAGAAGCTGTCTGCTGTCTGTGTGTGTGTGCGTCTGTGGAGGTCATAACTCTTTAGTAAATAAATTTTGGATCTTCAAATTTTGGCAACA